>OY986437.1:64700329-64817829 GCA_963920525.1 Dichetophora obliterata | reverse complement strand
TATTATTATTATTATTATTATTATTATTATTATTATTATTATTATTATTATTATTATTATTATTATTATTATTATTATTATTATTATTATTATTATTATTATTATTATTATTATTATTATTATTATTATTATTATTATTATTATTATTATTATTATTATTATTATTATTATTATTATTATTATTATTATTATTATTATTATTATTATTATTATTATTATTATTATTATTATTATTATTATTATTATTATTATTATTATTATTATTATTATTATTATTATTATTATTATTATTATTATTATTATTATTATTATTATTATTATTATTATTATAATTATTATTATTATTATTATTATTATTATTATTATTATTATTATTATTATTATTATTATTATTATTATTATTATTATTATTATTATTATTATTATTATTATTATTATTATTATTATTATTATTATTATTATTATTTATTATTATTATTATTATTATTATTATTATTATTATTATTATTATTATTATTATTATTATTATTATTATTAATATTATTATTATTATTATTATTATTATTATTATTATTATTATTATTATTATTATTATTATTATTATTATTATTATTATTATTATTATTATTATTATTATTATTATTATTATTATTATTATTATTATTATTATTATTATTATTATTATTATTATTATTATTATTATTATTATTATTATTATTATTATTATTATTATTATTATTATTATTATTATTATTATTATTATTATTATTATTATTATTATTATTATTATTATTATTATTATTATTATTATTATTATTATTATTATTATTATTATTATTATTATTATTATTATTATTATTATTATTATTATTATTATTATTATTATTATTATTATTATTATTATTATTATTATTATTATTATTATTATTATTATTATTATTATTATTATTGTTATTATTATCATTATTATTATTATTATTATTATTATTATTATTATTATTATTATTATTATTATTATTATTATTATTATTATTATTATTATTATTATTATTATTATTATTATTATTATTATTATTATTATTATTATTATTATTATTATTATTATTATTATTATTATTATTATTATTATTATTATTATTATTATTATTATTATTATTATTATTATTATTATTATTATTATTATTATTATTATTATTATTATTATTATTATTATTATTATTATTATTATTATTATTATTATTATTATTATTATTATTATTATTATTATTATTATTATTATTATTATTATTATTATTATTATTATTATTATTATTATTATTATTATTATTATTATTATTATTATTTAGTATTAGTATTAGTATTAGTATTAGTATTAGTATTAGTATTAGTATTAGTATTAGTATTAGTATTAGTATTAGTATTAGTATTAGTATTAGTATTAGTATTAGTATTAGTATTAGTATTAGTATTAGAATTAGTATTATTATTATTATTATTATTATTATTATTATTATTATTATTATTATTATTATTATTATCATTATTATTATTATTATTATTATTATTATTATTATTATTATTATTATTATTGTTATTGTTATTATTATTATTATTATTATTATTATTATTATTATTATTATTATTATTATTATTATTATTATTATTATTATTATTATTATTATTATTATTATTATTATTATTATTATTATTATTATTATTATTATTATTATTATTATTATTATTATTATTATTATTATTATTATTATTATTATTATTATTATTATTATTATTATTATTATTATTATTGTTATTATCATTATTAATATTATTATTATTATTAATATTATTAGTATTATTATTATTATTATTATTATTATTATTATTATTGTTATTATTATTGTTATTATTATTATTATTATTATTATTATTATTATTATTATTATTATTATTATTATTATTATTATTATTATTATTATTATTATTATTATTATTATTATTATTATTATTATTATTATTATTAATATTATTATTATTATTATTATTATTATTATTATTATTATTATTATTATTATTATTATTATTATTATTATTATTATTATTATTATTATTATTATTATTATTATTATTATTATTATTATTATTATTATTATTATCATTATTATTATTATTATTATTATTATTATTATTATTATTATTATTATTATTATTATTATTATTATTATTTTTATTAATATTATTATTATTATTATTATTATTATTATAATTATTATTATTATTATTATTATTATTATTATTATTATTATTATTATTATTATTATTATTATTATTATTATTATTATTATTATTATTATTATTATTATTATTATTATTATTATTATTATTATTATTATTATTATTATTATTATTATTATTATTATTATTATTATTATTATTATTATTATTATTATTATTATCATTATTATTATTATTATTATTATTATTATTATTATTATTATTAGTATTATTATTATTATTATTATTATTATTATTATTATTATTATTATTATTATTATTATTATTATTATTATTATTATTATTATTATTATTATTATTATTATTATTATTATTATTATTATTATTATTATTATTATTATTATTATTATTATTATTATTATTATTATTATTATTATTATTATTATTATTATTATTATTATTATTATTATTATTATTATTATTATTATTATTATTATTATTATTATTATTATTATTATTATTATTATTATTATTATTATTATTTTTATTATTATTATTATTATTATTATTATTGTTATTATCATTATTAATATTATTATTATTATTAATATTATTATTATTATTGTTATTATCATTATTAATATTATTATTATTATTTTACCCTACTTAATTAAATCTTAGGATTTAATTGATTTATAATATTTTTTTACTTAATTGGTTATTTTTTTATTAATATACCTACATATAAAAATTCAACCCGTAACAAGCCTAATAGAGTGCGGCGTCTAGCATGAAAATCAAAATCAGTTTTTTTGTTTTTTCTTATTCATCTTTCTTCCATCTTCAAGAAAATAAAATAAAATTGCGAATTTTTTGCTCAATTGCTTAATATTTTAACCTGAAATGTCATATTTACACAAATTAAAGGCAAAATTCAAGCAGAAAACGCAGTATCTACATAAAAAGAGATAAAAAAGCAGTGTCTACAGACAAATACTGCGTTTTCTTTTAGTATTTTTAGTTAATGCTTTTCAAAATGTATTTACTTCTTTATTTTTGTGCCCCAAAAAATTTTTGATCACTGATTTTTTATACATAACATATTGATTTTGTATTAAATATTCGTATCCAAGATATGATGGCTTTAAAAATAAATTATTTAAATATCATAAAATTTAAAATTTACACATTTAATATGTAAACAAAAAAACCTTTTTATTATATACAACATACAGTTGATGGTAGATACGGCTTTTTAAACTATTTGTGATGATTTAAATTAATACAACAAGCAATCAATAAAGCGACAACTACTGCGACAACTACGAAAGTATTGCTTCAAACAATAAGTGAAAGAACGCACTGCTCAATTGACATTAGACCACGTTACGTTACTTTTATTATAATTGGACCTTTAGATTTCTAAATTTTGTGTTTATTATGACCCCTTATACATTGGGCAAGACTTGAAAGCAAGTTTTTTTTAGTACAAAAACTTGCCAGTAGAGAGCAAGTTCAATCTTTCGCCTTCGTCTCCAAAACTCACGTAAACTCACCACGACTTGTCCAACGTACTCACATTCTTGCTTTCAAGTCTTGCCCAATGTATAAGAGGTCTATAGAGTGAAATGAAATGTACCGAAAACGCTTTGGTAGTAGGAAAGTAGAAAAATTATAAAATTGTACCAAAAAAGTACAATTGTACTGCAAATATCAACCCTGTCCTCGACCCAACATCGAGAGCGCTTTTTATGATATTCCACAGCGAGAAATTTAATGTTTGAAAATGGCGAGTGAAATTATCTATGAAAAATATTTTGATTTTAAACGCTTTTCAAGAAATTGAATGTGTTTTATGTTATTAAAGAATTGCATTTCTTTTAATTTCTCAAAATTCTAAAAATAAGCAAAATAAATTTACAATTTTTCTTGTTCCTTCAAAAGTGGCAACTTCTTAAATAACTTAATATATTAAGTATTAACGAAAAAATAATCTGATAAAAAGTATTCTAATTAATTTAGTTTGAAATGCTTGAATTTGAATAGACTTTTTTCAGTGCACAATTTTTTCTGCTAACCAACACATACTCATTTTTATTTTTGACAGGCACTGATTTAGATCTATCTTTAACACCAAAAGGTCTGTCTTTTACAAAACCGCCAAAAAATCTTAAACCGCTCATATGCATGAAATTTGCATGAAAATTTGTAAAAAAGGGTTTTCAGGTCAGGTTTTCAGTTGAGTGATTTAGCGCTATCAATTTTTGATCTATCCAAAAACTCCTAAACAACTAATGATATGATAGCCGTGTAACTAGTTATTAAAATATATGAAATGATAAGTTCCTAACTAGTTATATTCCTAAACTTGAAAATTTTGGTAAATTTGAAAATTTTTGCACAAATGAATACATAAAATTCAACCTTTTTTTATATAAAATGTAATTATTATTCTTTTTTGCTGTTTGGCATTGGAATAAATGCATGTCAACGAAGCTCTTAAAGAATATTCTTTGCAAGCTTCGCTCGTATTTTGACCATATTTCTTAAATCGATTTTATTTGCATTGTAAGTTGAGTCATAGTAGAACTAGACAAGGTAGTGTAGGGTGGAGAACCGCTGACCGGAACTGTCAAAAGAAAATTGACAGCACATACAAAATCTGCAACCGATGAGAATGCGATGAGAAAGCAAAAATAGGCAAGAACAGCAAAATGGTTGAACTTTTGACAGTTGTGGTCACTGAGGAAGAGAGCAAATTCAGCCCTAACACAACCCTGTCTAGTTCTACTATGAGTTGAGTGACGTTTCACAGGCGGCGGCATTAAAATAAAAACACACACATACATAAATGCAAATGTCTGAAAAATGTTTCATATTTCAGCTTTTGTTTAAGCACGTTCTGTTCTAACCGTAATACAAACCAGCTCTTTATTTTCGCTATTTACTTTTTTTGTTTTTTTTTTTTTAACTGTACATAACTTAAAAAAAACAAAGTTTATTATTATTTATTTTCGCAGACAGGTGGCTGAGGGGGCGACAACTCTAAAGTTTAACATGCGAAATTTGCGTGTTAAGAAACATAAATCGCCTGTTCATTTATTATTCCAAGTACATTTTTTACTGTGCGAGCACACAAACAATTTCATAGCAATTTTAAGGCTCAAATTGAGCTGGAAAGAAACAAAATTAACAGAGTATTTAACGTGAATAGAAGTTTTGTTGTGAAATTACTATATTACGAAAATATCGTGTGTTTCTTTGTTATACTGCTTACAATATACGATATTTAAACGCTATTCGCTGTACTCATATTTTAAGTGATTTTATGTGAATAGCATTTTGTTTTTTATTACAAAAAAAATTCTTACTGCAATTGTTAAATATCGTTCTATAGGAATGAGTAAGTAATGACATGTTTGTTGTTGTTCACTGCTTTATGCCAACATTAAATCATACTTACTTCTTTACATACACACGCATTCGCTATTCAAGATGCATTTGAAAATCATTCACAACCACTAAAAAGCCTGGTAATTTTCCACTCCAACAAGAGAAAAAAGTGAACAAAAAAAAATTCAACAGTAAAATATACTAAAGTGGTGAGATAAAACTAGGGTTGCCAAATCTAATTCCATTGGCACTTTAAAAATACCATATCTCTTTATAAACATATAAAAGATATTAGCTGCATTCTCGTGGTCGTTGGTCTAGAGCGCGATTCTATTTTATTCACAAAACAAAAACAAGAATTAGAACCAGCTTGATTTCTGGCTCTATTTCTGATCTTAAAATGCTGCCAAGTTTCAAGCACAAAACGGTTCGTCCAACATGGTTGGAAAATCTAAATAACTATTCATTTTTGTATTAGCTCAATCATAGCTCAATCAGCGTTTTGGTATTGCTGTTTTCTTTTGTTATTGTTATTCAAACAGCTGTTTTAATACAGTGGTGCCAAATTGTTATAAAGTTGAACTAAAGTTGTTCCACTGAGATTTGATCTGATCTAGTGCCACGGAATGCTGCTATTAAAGATATGAAAAATACGAATGAACTAAAGATTTATATTTTTCCGAATATTTTTTTATAAGAAACAGAAAAAAAATTATTATATTGTTGTTATTACATTTGTTTATTATTGGGTTGTTCGGAAAGTACTCTTGATGTTTTTTTATGAAAATTAAAGACGATTTTCTTATGGTGGAAAAATACTTTATTAAATTATAAATAATCCATTCTGGTTCAATGCTCCACGCTCACAATATTTTTTTTTTGTGCTGGCAAAAAACTGATCCATGTGATTTTTAAACTTCTCATTTGAAGTGAAGGTTATACTGTCTGACAAATTTTTTAGAGACTGAAACCAGGGACCGAAAAAAAACTGTTATTTTACAATTTTCAAATGAAAAAGGCATAACGAAAGAGTTGCCGGTGGACTTTTTTAAATAAATCAATATTATCGTAATGCTAGCAGCTTCACGAATATTAAACACCTTTTAAATTTTTGACTGTTACTATAATAGTTCAAATTAACTGTTATTTTTTGCCTTTTATTTTTTCAGGCAACTGAAATAACTGTTACTTTTGACTTTTATTTTTTATCTCCAAACAGTTATTTTGTGCCTTTTATTTTTTCGGTCAAAAATATCAGGCAATTTGTATTTTTTCAAAGACCACTTGACTATATAAAATACTACTAAAACTTAAAAAGGTTTATAGCTCAAAATGTGCGCGTTGATGAGACAATAAAAATTGCATTTTTGTCGTTGAAGCGGCCTTTAAAAATTCAAATTGCCTGTTTTTGACCGCAAAAATAAAAGGCAAAAAATAACTGTTATTTTTGAGCTAAAAAATAAAAGTCAAAAGTAACAGTTATTTTTGCCTGAAAAAACAAAAGCCATAAAATAACTAGTATTTTTGTAGGAAAAAATAAAAGTTAAATGATTACTGTTAATATCTGATTTTTTTGATAAAAACCATAACCGTTGTGGTCCCTGACTAAACCAAATAATAATCAGAAGATCTGGTCATCTCAAGAATATGGTAGGTGTGGCAGTATATCCCATTCAAGCTGTAAAAGCTTTTAGCGAGTTAACAAACTTGTATGAGGCTTAGCATTCACAAGGTGGAACACTACCCCTTTTTTATTGATAATTTTGGGCTTTTTCTAGTTAAGTGAATCATGCAATTTGTCCAGCTGATGACAGTTCAATTCAGTAGAAGTTAGAAAAAAGCGATTATTTTAAAATTTCATCAAACAGCGTTACCTTTCGAAGTGCTTTGAGCCGGTTCATCTTTTTTACTTCATGATCTCTTGCGTTTAACATTGTTGTAGACAACCCATTTCTCGTCCCCTTCCCAGTGATGACGCGCTTCACAAATGGATAATTTTTGATAATTGGATGAGGAGCAAATCACTGACATTAGGGCATCCAATTTCGGGACACTTTGTCAATCCCGCGATTTCGGGATGCCCGGCCATGATTCGAACCCGGGACCCCTGAGTTACAGTCAAGTGCGCTACCACTAGACTAACGAATTCTGTAATAAGCGGCTAGGAAAAAATAATATTAATATTTTCTGTTGTCATTGCTTGACAGTAAGTAAAAGTTTCCACATGCATTCTTAACGAAGCGGTTTGGAAACAACATAAATACAAAACTACCCTTAAGCTTCCAAAAGATACGGTGGGGAATGTTTCTTTATCACTTTTAGATAGAAGCCTTCCGATTTTTCCTAGAAGGCAGGTATAGTTGGTTAGTTGTCCAAGAGAGCTTTTACATTTTTATTAAAATATAAAATTTTTACATTACATATGATAATAACGCAAATTTTCTGATTTTTAAACATAATCACTTTTGACTTGGAAAATGTAGTAGTTGACGTAAAAATTTCTTGACGCACTCCAAAAACAATTTATAGCTCTATGTTTTCTTAACGCAACAAACAGAAAATTAAACACTTAGCTGTTACCAATCCTGAGATATGATCAATTATTCTGCAGAAGCATTTTCATGTAAAACAAATACCCAAACCGCGGTTATTGGGTTAATTTATATTGTGAGAGTATTGAGAGCATGATTCAATTACTACCCACCAGGAAATGTGAGCATTCCCGGATGTTACCAGGAAACATTCCATGGAATGTAGGAAGCAATCCCCTTTGTTGCACTCCATTGCTTTTTTAACATAGCATGTCATTAGAGGAAAACATTCCTTCCCGCTGTGTTAAAAAGTCATGTGGAAACATTCCTCTCCACTGTCCTCAAAAGTGAATTGGAAGCAGTCCTCTCCCCTGTTTTAAGAATTTACGTGGAAACATTCCTCTCCCTTGTTATGAAAATGGATTCGCCCAGGATTCGAACCCGGGATCACTGAGCGACAGTCGAGCGCGCTACCACTAGACTATCGAATTCTACAATAAGCGGCTAGAAAACAATGATATTAATATTTTCTATTGTCATTGCTTGACAATAAATAAAAGTTTCCACATGCATTCTTAAAGAAGCGGTTTGGAAACAATATAAATACAAAACTACCCTTAAGCTTCCAAAAGATGCGGTGGGGAAACAATATAAATACAAAACTACCCTTAAGCTTTGAAAAGATACGGTGGGGAATGTGTCTTTATCATTTTTAGATGGAAGCCTTCCGATTTTTCCTGGAGGGTATAGGTTGTCCATTGATTTGACGTTTACTCACAAGAATAAAGATATACACCCGTAAAATTGAAGAGGATAGCAAAAGATTAATTTTTTAATGCCATCAAAGTAATCAGTTGCAGGAATATCATACTTTTTCGCAGTACTAAATACCCAAGGATACATTTCACTGCTAGTTTTTCTACTACGTTCTGCACTGCTTGCTTGTTTTGATAGAAAATTTAATTGAGTTTTCAAAAACTAATTTCAATATATTGTTGTGCAAATCTATTCACACCGGTGACGGCTTATTGGATCCATTGGCACATTATATTTTTGAATTTCATCACCAAAATAAACTGTTTTGTCAATACCGCACGGTGAAGTAAATTTTAATAATTACAACTTAACAGTTACGATTTATATATTAATTGAAAAAAAACGGCTCGCAACAAAATTTGAAAATAATTTTCAATAATAATTATCAAAGCAATAATTATTACAAACGCAATGCACACTATTTTTCTCCTGCTAACAGCAAAATATAGAATAACTACTTTTTTTAAAAAAAATACACAACAAAACACTGAAACATAACTTTTTTTATAGAAGACCACAAAACCCTGGTTGTCATTTATATTTGAGAGAGAATATATTTTTTTTTACAAATTTACGGGTGTTGTCAAACGAATGGACAACCTATAATAATTGAATCATGATTGAGAGCTGATCTCAATTTGAATTAAACAAATAGCAAAAGTTTAAAAATGGTGGCAAAAGTTGAAAAACTTTAACGAAAGTTGAAATTTAATAAGTATAATAAATACTCGTATTCTACAAAGTTTAATCAAATTTTTTTTTCTGTTTTCGATAGTAATGGTCATTAATCACTTTATTTGATTTTCTAGTTCAATTAAATAAATAAAACTATAAAATATTGTGTTGACTTTATATGATTTAAATACAAATTCTAAATGTTTGATAGTTTAAATCATACTTGATTTTAAATACAAATTCTAGTTGTTTGATAGTTTAAAATCGTTTATCGAGCTTAAGGTCAAAATTAGGACAATTAATTGTTCTAACAAATTTTTCCAAAGAAACAACAACAACAACAAAGTTTTTTTCAATATGAAAAGAAAAAATCACTAGCTTGATTTGATTGTACAATTTCTGCTATGCTAAAAGCGTCATCAAAAATCTTTGTGATACCCGTGCAAGCGCGCTAACGCAATGCACCATCGGGGCGATGAGATTTTGAAGCGTCAATTTCTCAGTCTTTTCCTCAATTTCATAATGTCACATTTGTTGTTGTATTTCTGTTTTACTTTAGTTTCTATGCTTATGTTATTATATGTAGTCCAACAGCCTGCTGGAAGTCTGCACTAACAAAGCATGTTTACTGAAGTTGTTTTTAGAATATAAAATAAAATATTTGTACTTCTTTGATGGGAGAAATCTGTCACGTAACGTATATCACGTAACGTATCATATTATGGTTTGTACAAAAATAATTAAAAAAGATTTTTCAACTAGGAATATATAGCAACATTATTCCAGATACTATTAAGAAACCTTTCTTAAAAAACTCATGCACACTTGCATATTTTTTCGCTTATATTGATGCAGACAAAAACCACTTCCATTGTTTGTAACGTAACGTATTATTTTTGGTGACTTCTATCGAAGATCCAAACTTTTGACAACTTTCAGTTTTTACACTTTGTATAGTCCGCTAAATAAACTATTGAAAAATTAAAATAAGAAAACTGTAAGTTTAATTACACGGTGTAACAAAATGAGGAAAAAAATCGAAAAACTTGGCATAAGACATAATTGATGTTATAGACCTGATAGAAGATAATACAACTGCATACCTGGTTTTTTTAATATACCCTCAAAATCGGGATTTGTGGTAAAAACCCCGATTTTTGGCAGGTGCATGCATATGGCACTCCGTTGCATCTAACTCAATTTTAAAAATTTAAACGTTGATAAAAAAAAAAGAATAATAGACCTTCAAAACAATATAAAGAACGTTCCTTTATCGCACGAATTGACAAAGTTACAGGTAAAATCATTTGAAAATGTCTTCTTTTTTTATTTTTTTCAACTTTAATAACGTTTTGTTGACAAATGTTGTTTTGTGGCACCAATAATTGGCAGGATTCTAAAAGCCTGTTTAATTTTTCGTTCAATAAGCTATCACTTACCTTAATCGGCTGCAATACAAATAAACTATCACATTTTCAACCAAGAGATCTACCGAGAGAAAACACGCAATCGCGTGTGTAATTTTTGTTGTCAACTATCCATTTCCATTGTTGTCAATTGGAGTTCGTAAATCGGTAAAATAAGTGCGTAGTGCAAATTTAATATAAAAGTCATGTGCAAAATTCGAAATATATTTTGCCATATATGTGGTTTATTTGTTGATAAGTAGCATCGGCTGAGATTCACTACATATAGTGCATTAATAGAGGTGTAAAATAAATCGCTTAAAAAGCCTTTACATTATATGTCTCATACATATGACACGTCAAAAACTATAAATGGTTCGTAGCTACATATAGTGTGGAACATATGAAACTGTGGTTTTGAAATGTTGTTTGTATTTGCGTCTGTAAATTTTTGAATTAGAACTGTCTCTAATTTCGTATGTTTTTCCATCTGTACAAAATGTCAGTTCGATAAATTTTTGTAAAATTTATTTTGTGAAAATGGAAGAAAAAATAAATTTTTAATTATTTATTCAATAAATTGATTGATTTCAAAAGCTGTTTTTATTTTCAAATGACTTGTCAGATAGTGTGGAGAAAAAAGAAAAGAGCTGTCTGACAAAAACTTAATTTTGGCACACAGATGAAATTCGGTGTGCAATTTTTTGACATGTCAGCTGTATGAAACATATGGTCTTGGGGGCACCTTTAGCCGTTCATATACCGCTAGTAATTGGACGGAATCTAAATTTATATGTGTCCAGTGCTTATCAATATTGAAGTACGAAAGCGCTAGGCAAGGGGGTAGAAAAATTCTAATTTGGAAACTAACTGCATGTTTAGGTAAAACGAAACGTAGGCTGAACGTCGTAAAAAAACGAACAACAATATTTTTTGATATGGAAAAATGTATTGCTTACCGTGTCTTGCACCACGTTCAGCCTTCGTTTCGTTTTACAAAAACATGCAGTAAATCTCGGTCACGTTCGTATGTTGTGATTCTAATATCACTCAAAATTGAAGAAAAGGACTCATCTCATGTTGGCAGACTACTGACTAAATGATTTTACCTGTAACTTTGTCAGTTCGTTCGGTAAAAAAACGGTCTATAATTTATTTTAAAGGTTTATTTTGATGCTTTCCTTTAACGTTTAAATTTATAAAATTGAGCTAGGCAAAACGGGGTTACATAACAAACTATACATCCACCTACCAAAATAGGTTTTTCTACCGTAAATCCCGATTTTGAGGGTATATTAAAAAACTAAGTAAGCAGTCTTAGTCTTAATCTTATGTTCAACCAGACCTACAGCCTCTACTATGTCTAGACCCGAGTTTTTTTTCACTGTAACACCGTGTTATTCTTTGTTTTTCCATTTATTAAAGTCGTATGACTGTCACGTGCGTAGCCACGGAAAAGAATCGCTTACAATTATAACAACCACATCATGTTTTGATAAAATTATTTTACAACTGCAGTGTAATCCTTAACAATTTATCACTTTTAGAACTCCCCTAGCTTCCTTACTGCTTGCAATAGGTAGATTTTCCTGTATAAATAGACTTTTTCAAATAAAAACTTCGAATTTAATTTTTGCTTTTTCAAACTTATGGCAACTCTTAGCAGCATGGGTATCAAAAATAAACCAATTTGACTTGTGTGTGGCAGCTCCTGCTTCTGCAAACATAGCAGCTACATTTTCTCTATTGTATCTTTCTTTACACAATTCGAGATTTGAATTTGTTGGTTTAAAGATGAAAAAGAACAAAAAACCTACAGCTGATCAACCAGTTATTCCTCAGTCGGGCAGACAGGTAGTGGCGCACCACATATGATAGGAAGCACGTGTTGGTAACAGCTTAAAATACGATTTATTTTTACCATGACACGATTGAAGTTAGTTGGTTCAAATTCGTTCGTATAAAAGTCTGCAATACCGTTAAAATGCCGAAAGTGCTGAAATAATCTAACAAATAAAATAACAAGTGTTACGTGGAATATCTGAATGCAGAAGTGTATAAAATACTCGTATAAAGTTTATGTTTCGAATTGAAGAAGCAACAATTATTAGCGAACCACTTTGGTAAAATGCGCTGCCTCGCTCTATATCTAAATATTTATTAGAAATTGTTTTATTCTTGGATCTTAAATGCTTAAAGGTCTCTTTCTGTGATAATAATGATCTATGCAGAAAATATTGTGAAAAACAACAGCTTAATAAGCAAATAATAATCGTGAATAAACCACTCTTTTGAGAAGAATAAGTATGGGCAACATATTAAGTATATACAGGGTGTCCCGTGTAAGAGTGCGAATATTTACGGAGGTGAAAGAGCAGGTCAAGTTTAGCAAAAAATCGTATGGGAGGGAGGATCTATTTTCACACCCTTAGGAGTTACGGGGTTAATTGTTATTTCATGACTTTGATTCATACTATTGTTTCTAGCAGAAAAACGAACTCATGCAAAACTTATTTTAAGAACTCATGTTAAGGGCAATAAATTGGCCTTTCTAACGGTATCTCAACGAACCCACCCAACCTATCCATTACCGAGCTGTGCTCGTGTGAAGATGAAATAAATCCGTTGAAACTACAAAATTTTAAGTTTGAGCACAATTTTCTCAAAATTTCGCGTAATAAATACATTTTTTTTTTTAACAGCAAATTTGTGTTTTATTTTATTTTCTTTTCAACGACATCAAAATCATTGACATATCATCAAAAGTAACCAAGTTAGTTGTACTTCAAAAATTGTTAGTTGTACTAAAAAAAATTTAAATTGTAAAAATTGTTACGTTTGCGTTAAAAAAATTGTTGCAGTACGGCAACAAATATGCCGAAAGGGTTAACTCCAGGAAGGGAGGCTGGGCCTAACTAGGCCCATTTTGAGTTTAAACATGTATATCATTAATATTTTTTGTCGCATCGATCTGAAACTTCATGACTTCCTACGGCGATGTTTCATGAGCACAAAAATTGTGTCGATCGGAGTTAGACTTTCTATTGAATATTGCTTTTTATACACATACTAGCAAATACCCGCTGATTCGCCTGCGATAAAAATATTAAATAGCATGTAAAAATTTGAAATCTTAAAATTAAAGTATTTTATTCTATCTTCAAATGCAAAATATAAAAATATTTGTGTGTGTTTAATAATTAAAAAAAATGGTATAAATATTAAAACATTACTTTATTTAATTTGAATTACCTTCTTACAGTAATTGTTATGGTGCCATAAAGTTGCTTGGCTTTTTCTGTATTTTGATTTTTTTAATAAGTCCTGTATAACGGGATTATACAAAATATTAGTATAAAGTTTTTTAGAAATGTAATTTTTTTTAACTTAGATTCTGAATATGAATATATTCTTCTTAAGTTTTGAAAATTTTTCATTATTATGACATTAAACTTTTGGCTATATTTCGAAAACTATAGATTTTATCAGTACAACGCATTTTTTTTATAAAAAGTCGTTGACTACTAATAAAAATAACTGTCTGACCAGAATCATGTCGTTGTCGTGTCGGCAGGCAGAGCGCTGGCAGAGACAATGCAAACCTTATGGGAGAAAATTTCGGCAGAATACGACAACGAAAACGCCAAGATAGAAATATTTCTATTTCTATTTTGACTTTGTCGTTTATTTGATAGCTCTCTCAGCTTTTCTCTAAAAATATTGCCATATTTTAACAAAATTTGAAGAATCTGTCAACCAATGTAGCGAGTAAACAGTGTTCCTATTTGCTCTAATAATGATAGGAGTAGCCTTCAGTTGAAAATGCAGTAAATTTATATGAAGAGTATTGCAAAAAGTAGTGAAATAAATGGAAGTGGAGTAATTATTAGTTCAATCGGAGTACGATGAGAACACTGAAGCAAGTTCAAGAAAATCAACAATGGCAGATTGAATAAAAGCAAAACGACAAAGCCAACGCTACAATTCTGGTCCAACTCTTAGCGATTCTCTCGCACCGACACGACAACGACATGATTCTGGTCAGACAGTAACGGTAAACGAAAGATTTTTCGAAAATATTTTGTACATATATCTAGAGATAAAATGAAAATATCTAGAGATAAATTGAAAATTTATGACATCAAAAGTATTGCCATATCTTGGAAACTACAGATTTTCTCAATATTGCACATTTTCTTAGAATTATAATGAAAAAAACCGATTGAAATTTCGATTTTTTTTAATTTGTAAGCAAACATCTTGGCCATTTTCAAATCGATATTCATCAAATTTCTTTTGTCTGAAATGTGAATTAAGTGAACTTGGAGAAATGAGAAAAGATTAGCCACTACTTCAATAATTCAATGTCTTATATTGTTTTCACAAAACCTTTAAAATATTCAATTTGTACTCAAAAAATTGGCCAAAAGTTATTTTTGTTTAAATTTTTTTTTCAATTTCAATTTTCCCCACTCTTTAGTACATAACATTTATATGAAAAAATTGCTTAATTTTGACACAAAACTCAATAAACAGTTTCTATCATTAAAAATCATGGGCTACCACGCCCTATTATTTTTAGTAAAAATTTTATTTTTTAAACGTTGTTATATTTTTTACAATGTTCTACAGCTTAAAAATAATCTCTGTGAAAAAAATTTTAAATATAACAAACTTCATTATCAAATTTTAGTCTTATTAACATTGGGCCAAATGACTCATTTCAGCTCATTCAGCTAAATGAGAAACAAAGTCATTTCATTTCCCATACAAATTCTTAGTTGCAATTCATCTCATTTAAAACAATTGAATGAGATTGGATACGTTCTTAACACTTATTACAAACTATTTCGAACGCATTCAATGAAGAATGTATAAAAAAAACACCGAACACATTAAAAACAAAAGAAAACGTCAAACAACAAATCATTTTATACACGTGTATCATCATCAATATCAACCAGTAAAAATAAAACAAAGAACTAGTTGTCAAACGAAATGAGATACTTTCGCAAAAAAAAAAACCAATTTAAATAAACCGATATAAAAAAATGCCTATAAAGTTAGAAAATAAAATAAAAATTCATCGCAACAAAGGAATTTTTTCAAACAAATGTCAAATCGTATAAGACTTAAACAGTGGGTTGGTCACAGCTTAATCACTCAAGATTACTGAGGATGGAAGTTTAGATAAGCACCTTCCGAAACAGTCTCTTTAGTCTGCTGTGTGATTGACTCCATACAGAGTTTGTTGTTGTTGTTGTTGTTGTAACCTTATTCAAGAATTTACTTGATAAATAGCTTACAATAGCTTTCAATTAAAATCTTGTTTATTTAAATTCATGTATTTCATGTTTATGCAATCATAAGCTTATTTTAAAATTTTTTGTAACTAAGACCGAACTATTGTATAAATGAATTTGTTTGACTTTTGTTTGGCCGCTGTTTGGCCCTTGTTCGGCCGCTGTTCGACCTAATATAATATTTTTATTTTTTTTGGATTCGCCCGGAGGTATGAGTATTCCAAAAAACTAATAATATATAAAAGAATTAATAAGATACGTGACTAAACCATTATTTAGCTGATGAGTAAGTAAGTGCAACATACTGTTTTTTTTAGAATTATTGTAGAGAATTTGTTTACATAAATTACTTTTGTTAAGGGGGGGGTTGGTTAATTTTTTTTTTATACACATTATAATATGACATCTGAAGTATCTTTGGAAAAATTTTCAATTAAAAATATCGATCAATATGTCCGAGACAGTGAATCTCCGGAGGCGCCTCGAAAAAAGTTGTGATGCGGTGAACTTCATAACTCCTTACCGGATCACCTGAAACAAAAAATCTAAATGCTTTTATATAGTGATATGCTTCCGTAGGTAGTAGCGGAGAGTTTTTCTGTTTTTTTTTTTATTTTTGGCAGCTTTTGGAAGTGAAAAACTTGATTTCGCTAAAAATTTCGATGAATTTATTATAAAATGAAAAAATATGGTAAAAAAATTCGTCACTACTTCTTGGTTTCTGTAAAGAAATAGTGTTTAAAATTTCAAAAGGATCAAAGAAAAGGTCAAATAGATTTTGAGCTATAATGTTCACAAACGATTTGCGAGAAAATCGATTTAAAGTTTTTTATACTCGAACATCCCGGTAGCTTGAAACGCTGTATCTTCGTTAGTTTTGCTCCGATTTACTTGAAATGCTCTCGGCACAATACTCTCGTAATGTTGTAAATTCAGAAAAAAAAATAAAAAAACAACCTTTTTAAAACCTTAGCCCCCTTAATATAGATAGTCAATGGTGTGAAAGAAATAGATTTTTTGGCCATAACTTTGGCTTGGAAAGAGATATTGGAGTAACTTTTTCACATAAATTATTTTTGAGACTTGACTTTTTTGTAAAAAATATAAACCATATTTTGGAAAAAAAAAATTTCGCCAAAAAAATCAACCTTTGTTGTTTTGATGGCAAATAGAGTTGAAAAATTTGTGCTCAAAACTGACAACTTTTAAATCGGTTTTTGAGTAAAAAGTCAATATTTTGAACCTTTTATAAAAAAAAGATAAAAAATATATACACTGACCTGACCTATCGGCACAGTTCAAACTATTTCTATTAAGTGCTTTTATTGAAATTTTTAACAAAAAACATTGGAATATAAAATATTTAAAAACTTTGTCAAAGTCAAAACTTTGATTTTGATGTCTTTTTTGTCATTCTTAGGTGTCGATGTTTTATGAAAAAGTCGTTTTACTAAGAATTTCTACAAGTTTGAAGATATGCAAATGTTTTTGATGTCAATATAACAGAAATTTTTTAAAATTGGCAAATATTTCGATCGTAAAACGTATTTTAATAACAAAATTTACGTTAGTTGAAAACGGGTAGAAGGGGCGTGGTCAAAACTAAATATGTTACAAACTTATCTAGGTTACACACAATGCTTATACCAAATTTAAGCGAAATCTGTTCAGCCGTTTAGATTTGTAGCAAAGCCAAACAAAACAAACAAACAGAAAATGAGTTTTATTAATATAGATTGCTTTTATTTTGTTTTGTTTTTTTTTTATAACCTAATTGTTTTAAAAAAGTTTCATATTCCTTGTTTGCACAAGGTACAAAATATTTGTAGCACTGTGGTAGATATACAACACATCGAATCAAATCCACATGAGAATCTGTGAAGGTTACTAAAATCACCGAATAGAAAACAAACACTCCACCTCCATCCTGCTTCGTCCTTTTAACACCAATGGCCTTAGCAAACAAGGTATGCCTTTAGTTTGTAAAAGAAACGAACTTAAAAGTTTCACCAAGCTTATAAAAAACACAACAACAAAAACAAAAACGATGGCGACATTTTTAAATTATAAAAAGTTTGCGACACAAAAAAAAAACAAAGAAAACCGAGCTAAAACAAAAACATGCTCCCAGCAAAGTTTATCCTTTGACGTCCTTGACGAAAGCTTTTCACACAACATAAGATAAAAAGTACAAACAAGAAAAAGTTAGACGAGTGCAAAGAAGAAGAGCAAAACCTACAGACAGACAGACAAACAGACAAGAAGAGCAAAACCTACAGACAGACAGACAAACAGGCATCAAATTCAGAAAATGTCAAATCGACCCATTTTCCAACTACGAAAATTTGCATTAAATTCTTTGCAATTAGGAGTGAAAGGAGTGAAAGAAGGAAGCAGTGCACAGAAACATATTGTGGAAGAAAAATTTAAAGACTTTAAAAAGAATTTAATAATAAGTTTATGCACAACAGTGCTGCCATACTTAAGATTTTTCATTACTTTTATTATAATCGTTTTATAGCACGCTGTGTTAAGTGCTAAAGTGCTTTAACAACATCGCGACTTAACAAACCACATTTTAATGTAAAACTTTTTAGTACATTTTTTTTAAGGTTGCCATTATTTATCAATTCATATGAAAAATTAGCAAAACGACGTGATTTTTAGCGTATTTATTTAAATTAAAACTAAATTAGATATAAGTTGCGCTTGAACAGTTGATGTAGGCAATAGATAGCATAGTGAAGTAGTTAAAGATGGGTGGCGGGGGGGGGCGTGTACAATGTACACAATACTTAATGGAAAACTTTTGAATGTTCAGTAAATCATATTAATTCGTATAAATTTTGAAGAACACTTTGTTCTAGAGTCACTTAATTTAGATCAACTAATTTATCTTTTTAGTGTCTATGCTAGCAGGAAAAAACTTTTTCACAAAAAGAAAGATGAATACTTTTTGAAGTACTTTAAAAGAGCTATTTAAAATCTTACAGCTGTCTTACATACATAGTCTCTATCTGTACTGTATTGATGTGTAATATACAATAACATTGCATTGAGGTATCGTGCAGAAAGTTATTTCTATACAAGCAATTGATTGATTGATTCGTTAGAGAATGGCAACAAAAGTTAGCTTGTCTATACAGAGCTCTGATTTTAACCACATACTCCACACTATGTGGAAATATCGCTCATTTTGTATTGAAATATTTTCAATAGACTGTCACAACTCAAAATTTAGTATTTTTCAGGAGAGCCTTTTGAAATTTTGAAATAACATCACGACCATTAATTGTAAAGATAGATTGAAAATTGTTAAGAATATTTGTAGGTCGTTATATTTTCTAACAAAAATCTCATAAATTTTCCATATTATGTGAGGATGAGAAAAAGAAGGGGACGGCATCGCATCTCCTCTCTTCATGCTCCGCTCTATCCCGCAGAAGACATAAGCATCTAGGTAGCCTCTTTGTTGATGATCTCAGGTATCTTGAGGAGGTAGACGCTAAGCGTCTACTGCTATTTATTATAAGTACAGGTTGGTTCCACTACAGTGCCTAGAAGAGAAGGTGGGGAAGAGTAGATCCAGTGTGGTATTACAACGGACCAAATATATGGTCTGTGTGGGCCGCTACCTTAACCTAACCTAACCTAACCTAGTGATATTTGCAAGGCTGTAACTTCTTAAAAAATTATCGTATCGGGATTTAAAAAAAAAATTTAAAGCACGAAGTTTTTAGTTTAACAGCTTTTTGACCAAAAAATATTATCAGCTTTGATTATTACACATTCATAAGAAAATCCATGGATTTTTTTTTTTCAACAACAAAGATTAAACCATCATTAGTTAGCTTCTTCATTTAGCTTCAATTCGGTTTCTTTTTTATTTTTCGTCAATTTATTGCCAAAAGTAATTACTAATATGTCTTGGTATTTTTTTAGCTCTTTCCATGCCCTAAAAGTTTTGACTAGTTTTAGTCCGATTGGTTGAGCCGTTTTTCAGTACGAATCGTTAAACTTTAAAACAAATTAAAGGAACACGCGTATTGCTTCTTTAGCATCAGTTATTAATGATTGAAGAAAGAAATTTTTGTTGTTATTTTTCTTAAAATTTTGCATTAAAGAATCAGAAATTGCGGCCGTCAAACTAAAAACTTTAAGCTTTAAAACTTTTTTTTTTTTAAAATCCCGCTACAATCATTTCTCAAGAAATAATATTCCTTCACAAATCACAAAAAAAAAAATTAAAAATTTTTCTGCTCCCTTAATTTTTATGCTGAGTATAGGTATAAAAAGTAATATAAATAAAGGCATTTTTATTAAAATAATCTAAATTAATATAAACATAACGCACTTTAACTACAATACGATCACAATTTAGAATTTTTTAATTTTTGACTTCTTCATGTTAAACTATTCGCAATGATTGTCTCCATCGACTGTCATAATTTTGTACACATCTTTTTTCTCTTTATAATAAAAATGGTTTCGTCTCTTTGTTTTGTGTAAGGGTCCCTTGAAAAACAAAATTTTTTGTTTTAAGTTAGGGGCTGATATGCACCCATATTTTTGTTTACACACTAAAAACAACAAAATAAATAACTAATTACAAGTTTTTAACGTCAATAACATAACCTAGTAACAACCTAGTAACAATAACATAGTTTGGCCACGAGCTTAAAAAAAAGAAAGCTAAACTGACCAAAAAAAAAGTCAAAACAGGCTGCTAAATGGTTTGAAAAAACAAGCTAAAAAAAACCAGATCTTCTTCATACAATTTTAAGGTTTTTTTATTAAATTTTTAACACAACATTTTTTTTTAATATAGGTACTAGAGCGTACCAGAAAAAATTTTGCAGCACACCATCTAATTCGAAGCGTTTTTGGAAGGTAATTCCGCAAAATTTTTTTACCAAACGTTTCGTCATATCTTTGACATTTACAGTCCGATCTTAATGTATAGTATATCGATGTTTTTGTCTTGAGAGAACTATTTTTTTTTTGCTGCAAAGGTCATTGACCTCAAGTACCCAGTTGTAGTACTTATCCACGAAATCCTAGTTTTTACCATCCTAACCCTTAATAGCCTGATTTTTTATTTTGAGCTGAAAAAAATTGACGTTATAAATGTTGTTATTCTAAACAATATTTTTTCTACGATTTTTTTGATAGGTGACATTTACCTGAGCTAGATAAAGAATACCTGGTTGGTTCTTTGCGGAACCACTAGGCTCCCGGGCATCAAAAATTATAAAAGAAAGTTTATAGTACCGAAATTTTTTGTTTTATAAACATTAACCAATTTTATTAAGAAACATTAAAAAGTGAAAAGGAAATTTAAAATTGTTTATGTATATAATAGTGTTATTAAGCCAATTAGTTTTGATGAAACTCAGCGAAGCAGTTTTTTTCAGCTGAAAAGCACAAATGTATCCCACATTTTTGGCACCGGACCTTTGTACGGGATGTACATTTTGGAAGTTTGCATCGTGGCTTCCCTTCCTTTATAAATTCTGGCAAATGCCCAACGTTATCCAGGCGAATATCACGCGGTGGCAGCGGAGCAGACATTGGGCGATGACGTTTTGCAACAATTTCAACTTCAACATTACTTGGCCGCCCTTTTCCTACTCGCATCTCAGTTCCAGATTTTATCAAGCAATGGGCAACTTCGCACACAAATTCATGCAAAGTTTTCATATGTTCCGTTTGATTAGTTGCTGCATGATGTCGCTTATATAAAATCCAGGCATTAATCATTGCCATATCACACATATGGTAGAACAAACGGTTTGTCCACTTGCGAGACTTTATGCGGATATGACTGCGGCCTAGTGACGAATCCAGAAGATCAACACCGCCCATGTATTTGTTATATTCATGAACAATGGCTGGACACGGAATGGTTTCCATTACCTTTTTCTTTTTGTTATATCGCTCAATAGTTGGTGCATTTTCAGGAGTTTGACCATCTGGCGAAATATATGGTTTCACTCCGGCCATTGTTGATGCCATATTTACAACCTTATTGTCATTCCATGCCACTGTTGAGACGTCGATTCCATGAAACGTTCCAACATACTCTTCCCAATCACCTCGATTGTTAAATTTCTGCGGTAATTTGCATGACGGAAGTCGTGGGCGTCGAACCGTTCCAAGCGTATATATGCCTTGTGTCCGCAAATACACCATCAACGGAATCGATGTGTAATAGTTATCAAAATAGATGACGTGATTTACGAATCGAGGAACCGAACGCGCCAATCGTACCACAATATTCGCAGACGCACCCAAATTGGGCTCGTTTTCCTCACGATGGTCGTCGTCGCCAGAATAAATTTCAAATGCATAGCAAAATCCGGAATCATCACACATAAGAAACAATTTGTCTCCCCAAGGATGAGGTTTGTCTGGCATGTACTGTTTCAGATAGTGCTTAATCTTCGTAGCACAGATTTGCTCGTCAACACACAATCTTGCTCTCTTCGGCACTTTTTTAAAATTTTTGTTCAGTGCGGTGATGATCGGACGAATTTTGTATAGTCGATCATAGCCCAAATCGTGCTGGGGTATGGGTCCATATGTTTGAACTGCTTCGGACACACGATTACGTCTGCGTTTGCATGCACCGTTAGATGATGTCGATGGCTGGTGATCAGAGAGCGATGGCTGTTGATCAGATGTTGATGGCTCTTGCACACGATGACTTCGCGGCGTTGTGGCGTTGTTATTGAAGTGTAAGAATTGGCGAATTTTTTCATGACGATTTCGTGTCATGCAATCTATAATAGGCTTAAAACCATATTCACCCCAATACGATCGAACGCTCGGGTACTTAAAAACCGACATATAGTAATTTATTCCCATAAATCGTTTGATCTCATCTGGCGTGGTATTCAGTGGTTTATACGCCTTCAAACATTGTCGCATATTCTCGCCATCGGGAACGATCACCAACAATAACTGGGTCTTCTACAATAGCTATAACAAATATATGTCAATACAGACCAAAAATAGGTTTTGTTGTAAATTATCACCTTGATTTGATACAGTGTTCGCTTCAATACTTAAATTGCCTGAATAGGCATTAGCCATTTCGACATCGCTCACGTCTACTGCAGAATTGTCTTGAATATCTTCCAACACTTCACTGTCTCCATGTACATATCCTAAATTTTCATTACGAAAAGCAGACTGAAAGTCGAAATCTGGGTCATCCATATCGTCAGCAGAAAAATCACCATCATCTTCGCTTTCCGACCACGCAATTGAATTGACGTACTCGGAAAGTTGTTCATCTGTTCGAAAATCACGAATTCTTCGCGCCATTTCTGCCTAATAAACTAAAAAAAAACACAACATAAGCAATTCTGTATAACTTCATATAAGCATAATTTCGAAGTCCCGGAGCCTGACGGTTCCGCAAAGAACCAACTAAAAATTGGTACAAAATCTAGTAAAATATAAAAATTAAATCACTTCAAACGTTCACAATACCTTTTAGACACTATAACGATCACGGAAATATTTTTTTCAGCTTCGATTTAAACAAATTTAACACAAAAATAATTTTTGTAAAGTTCGCGATTTCACAAAAGTGCTTTTTCTCGAGGTTGTGTTACACTACTAACCAGACACGTGTCAAATGAAGTTGGCTGCAAGTGGCGATCTTCTCAAATGGTGGCGCCTACACCAATAAACATTTTTAAAGACCCAGCGGGAAATTTAAAAATAAATTGCTCACAAAGTTATCATTTTTTGTGGTTGGTTCCTAGCGGTACCAGTAGGCTATTAAGGGCTAATGTAGCACTAATGTCAGAAAATTAATGCTCGCCAAAAATAATTAACTTTTTCCTAAGGAAGAGTAAGTTTTCCTAATTGCAGAAGAACTATTTAAAAATTATTTTAAGTTTATTTTGACGAACGTAGTCAAACCTTTTCAAATCTTTACTTATAGCTTCGGTATTTAGAGTTCGATCTTAAAGTATGATGCATATATCTATGTTTGTGTCTTGAGGACACCAATTTTTTGCTTTAAAAGTCATTGACCTCAAGTACCCCGTTCTAGTACTCACCTAACAGATCTAAACTTCTAAAACATGAATTTTTTTTAAAAAAAAGTAAATTAAATAAAAAGTTTTTTAACTGTTGCCCAGCATTTTGAAGACCCTGCTGTCCCTAGCCCTTTAAAATTAGCTTTGAATTTAAATTTATGAAGTGCTTTTAAAGTGATATTTACAATGCGCTCCGTAGTAGAATCTTCTAATTCTACCAATATCAAAAAATTTTATATAATATGCTGTCGGCTTTTACTATAGTATCGTTTTTTTTCAGAAATGTCAGTAGACTCGTCTATTCCCTACAGAGAAAAGAACCGGTTCTGAACCTATCACCGGTTCAGAATACTGTTTCGTCCCAAGGGATAGGGACCTGTCCCAATTCTGCCACCAACATATGAAACCGACCGGTCACTTTTACATGGCGTTGTCATTAACAGGGGTCAATTGCCACCTGCTGCATCACCTCAAATAAAATCGGTCCGCAAAAAATGCAATACTAAAAGACAAAGCTCCCTAAAAATACAACACAACACGTCGAATGTGTAAATGTCATTGGCGATTGCTTATTCATTTTCTTTTTCCTATTCTATAAAAAAAATAAAATACAAGTGTCAGGAGTATTAAGTCTTGAATTGTATTTCTTATTAAATAAATAAAATTGCAGATTCAGCTGCTTGAAATACGGTTTCTTTAATTAAAACAACCAAGTGAACGAAGTATAAAGAAAATAATCAAAGAATGGGTAAGTAAAATATTTATAAAACTGTTTTCTAAATTTAAGCAACAATTCTCCTCTACAAATTTCTACAGATGTTAAAAAAACACAGTACCGCAAACAGTTTTGGCTGCTTGGTAAAAGTACTGAAAAAATTCCGGATCATGAGTTACCTTCAAAAAAAATAGTGCTTATACGGCTATTGAGTTTGGATCCAAAAAATAGCGTTCAAATGAGAGCTGCATCAGTAACCATACTTTTCTCGATTTTGTATAAAATAAAAATGGAATTTTTTGTTGATACATGTTTTCTTCCACATTTAATGTTTTATATATTGTGATTTTAGATACAAATTGAATTTTTAATTTTAATTTGTTCATTAAATAACATGAATTTGTTTTTTTAATATCTTTTGATTTTGTATGGAAATAAAAATATATTGATGAATTGAATTTTTGATATTTTTATTAAAACAATGTATATTAAATGTTTTTTTTTTTACTTAACCAAGAACGAAACTTAATGAAATTCTTTTAATTTTTATAAAATTTGAAAAATAAAAAAAATTTTTCTCAAACTTAAATTGTTTTCTTATATTTCTCCCGCAAGTGAAAAGAAACCTATATACCGAATGAAAGGTAATTTAAAGACCTTTCTAACGCATTTTTCATCTTGAAAAAATGTTGAAAACCTTTAAAGTTATTGAGGTTTGAAATCTATAAAAACATAATTTTGTACTTTTAAGACTATCAAAGTGGTCCTTAATATAATAATTTTTCACATCAATAATTTTTTTGTCGTGGGATCGGATCATTAAGAAGAGAATTGTTTAGTTTTATGAAGAAAAAGCACCAGCAAAAATTAATATTAAAAATTTTTCTCCATAACCTCATTTTTTTGATAAAATCGATTTCAGCGACCCCGTACCCATCTTCAAAAAATCCAAAAAAAATTTCAAAATTCTCTTAAATCACAAACTTCAATATTCCGCTTCAAGAGTTGGAAAAATCAGAAAAAACGTCTTTTGTGAAACGCCCTAATCGATACCTAAGATGAGTAAAAAACGACATGAAAATCAAAGTTTGGTCTTTCGATGCAAATATTTTCGCTATCCATTAATATATTTCATTCAATTTGTTATTGTTCAAAAGTTCAATAAAATCACTTTACAAAAATAGGTTGAACTAAACCGTTAAGTCAGTGTGACTATGTTTTATAATTTTGTCAAAAAAGGTCCAAAATATTGACTTCTTACTCAAAAAATGACTCAAAAATGGTTTTTGTTGAAAAAATTAAATCAATTAAAAATTGCACATCTGGCTACCTTTCATATGACATAGCATTTATTTGCAAAAATTCTTCCAGCTAAGCGCAAAAATTATTTTACTATTTTTGTCATCAAAACAACTGTTTTGTTTGATTTTTTTCGCGAAATTTATTTTTTCCAAAATGTTTATTTTTTTATATTTTTTACAAAAAATTCAAGTCTCAAAAATAATTTATGTGAAAAAATTACCCCAATATCTCTATCCAATCAAAAGTTATGGCTAAAAATTTATTTTTTCATTCAAGCCTATTAATAAAACTGAGTTTTGTTCTAAAATTCTCTATATAATTTGAACGTCCCCATTTATCTCTAAGAATGCAGTTGTGTGTCTAGAGTAATTACTAACATTTTGGATTATATAAAATTTTCCTTATAGTAATCTTTTTAGTTTTTTTTTTTGCCTCCCCACCCCTCTCCTGTTAAATTTTTTTTGTTGTGATGGCTCTATATTTTCTCACTATTGTGTCATCGTTGTCACTCAGTTCTTTATCAATGGTACTATAAATGTTGTATATATATCACAATTTCATCGAAAAGATGACTGTGAATAAGAATACTGTTTAAGTTAATATTTTCATTTAATCAGTTTCAGCTATATGGCGATATAATAAAACAGTTTCGCATCTGTGTGCTTTAAATTCACAGATAGATGGCGCCGCATTTGCAAGTACTGTGGGTACAAACTATAAACCCTGCGGTGAATAGCCGAATGATGTCTACCAAAAGTTTCTTCAAATTTAACCCCACACGTTTGGGATTACAGACAGGTGGCGCTTTTTTCTGCTTACAGAAGAATATCTGATGTTCTTATGTAGCTAGCAGATAAGTTTTGCGGAAATGCTATTGCTACCAAACTTTTAAAATGTCAAACAATGCAGTACTGCCAGTTTTTAGAGTCGCAGCGTCATCTAGCCGTCAGTATTGGCTAAGTGTTGTCTACTTTTACAGTTGCGCTTTCAACACTTAAAACATAGAATTGGATCAATTTAAATGTCCAGCTCACTTGCTAGATTATTTGTTGTTTTTGCTTTGCTTGCAAATGCGACCATATGATTCTGATCTCCCATGAAAAAAACGCAGCTAATATAAATTTTAGTACTATCATTTTGAGTACAACTAATCTTTCATAAAACATTGATAGCTTATAATGGGAAAAAAATTATATGAAAATCAAAGTGTTTACTTTTAATGCCAATATCTTCGCTGTTTTTAATATATTTCATTAAAATTTTTTTGTTACAAAGTTCAATACATTTTGACTTCAAAATATCCATATCTCAAGGACGCATTGAGTCCCACCATAATTTTTATATTTTTGAAAAGGTAATTTTGCAAAACTTTTTTGGATTAAAGTTCGTTCAGTTACCTTTCTAACGGTAGCTTAAAAATAAAATTCAACATGTTTTTCATTATTCCAGAATTTAAAAAACATTTAATCGAGAAGTGTTTGTTAAAATGTTTATATAAATTACTCTCGAGTAACACCGGGTATATCAGCTAGTATTAAAGTAAATAAAGATACTTATTTTTAACCTTTTGCATTGATTAAATAGTAACATCTGTTCGATTATTTTCGAACTCTTTATATTTTACCCTCATATTTTAACCCTCTAGCTCTATAATTAGGTGTTTCACGAAATGGCTTACTGCTGCTTAATCCATAAAAATTTTTCTGAAAAAATTCACGAAAATAAAAAATTTCACAAAATATTTTTCAAGAATTATTTCGGAAAGAGGACGATGTAAGGACCATTTTTGATCAACAAAAATATAGTCCAACACCTCCGAATTTTTTTTATTTGCACTTAAAAGTTAAATGGAAATGTTCTCATAAAATAAGGGTAAAAAGTTCAAAAACAAATGCTGCCTCTTAGTGGGCGTAGCCAGGATTTTACTCAGGGGTGCTTCTTTGTTTCATGTAGTTGAGAAAAATATAAAATTAATATTGAAACGAAATTGAATTAAACGCGTTTTAGCAAAAGCGAAAATCAAAGTATTAATCGGCGCGAATCTTCAGCAAAGCAATTTAAAAAAAATCATCATTCAGCTTCTCTTTTTCCTCTTGCATCAAATTTCTGTGCACGTTTTAAAGGAATAAAAACGCCGTTGTAAGGAAGATTTTAATAAGTCGAGAAATTGCATGAAGAGCGACACCTTCCAATATTCGAAAGGTAATGTTGCTGGATGGATTGTAAGCTGATTTTAATTTTTGCGTGTGGCAGTATTTACTAAAATGGATGATTGGAGGATTTTCGATTTTGTTCCAGTAATTTCTTGTGACCAGACTGCATCATTACATCAATACGCAGGTCTGTAATTAATGCGTGAGCTGCTTCTGCTGATCCTATGTGCCACTGACTTGGCTTCTACAATATTCATACATATTTTGATATATTGTGAAAGGCTTTATAACAAGTGGTCCTAAAACGGCTTGAAAGTTTTATGGTAGAGGGAGGGAGGGAACAGTACAAGCAAAGTACACCTTTTAATATTTTTGAGTATATTAACCACGCCGCATAGGTTTGTAGAAAATTGTGACAAAATTTCGGTTTAGATCCAATCGTGTCCTCCTTAAAACCTTAGATTTGAGGAGGAACCAAGGGAATTTGAGCATTTGCAATTTCTGAGATGTACTCATTAGGGCACACCGGCCGACCCACTTGACCAAGTCGTGCTCACACACTCAAAAAAATATTCTTGGCAAAATTGTTACATAACTTTTGTTAATCCCTAACAAAACCAAATTGTCCAATCAATTCAATTTGATCAATAATGCGTTATTCTTTCGTCAATTCAAAAGAAAATTTATCCATTTGATTGAAAACAGCAACAAATTCAATGCGTTGTTTTGAAGAAATTGTTTTACTAGCTTGAAATATAAATTTGTTAACTTGATTTAAGCTTGTTCACGCTGACAGACTCGTCAGTCAATCGAAATAATATTTCATAATTTTAATAAATAATATTAACAAACTACAGTGAAACCTCTCTTAGCGGACACTCACCGTCAGACCATTTTTGTCCGTCCAATAGAGGTGTCCGCTTAATAGAGAGGCTGAGTTTTATATCTTTAAGTTTTGTTATAGATTAATGAGCAAATGTTAAAGGAAATTTTTTTCAATGCGAAATACATTTATTGTTTTTATGTATTTAACAAAATCGCGCATTTTATTATATTCTTTTAACGCATATGCGTTTAAAATAAAAAAAAAATTCAGTTCATATCATGAAAAATAGTATGTAATTGACAAACATTTTACTTGTCTAATTCATGACTTAAGAAATTCAGAAATCGTCGATTGGCGTAAGTTTTTTGTTTTTCTTTAAAAAAAAAACGATTTTGCATATGGGTTCGCCATCTCGTATGTCTATTCACTGCAACGTTCTATAGCAGAGATAAAGAGATAGGAAACTTAAATTTTGTGACGTCAAAACATGTGTTTTTTCCATTTTTATGTACTTTGGTGAAACTCATTTATTGTGTACGTGAGTTCACCTCAGATTAGTGTTGTCGCGACGATTCTAAAAAAAGTATCAATTAAAAAGTCACAAATGTATCTACTTCAGAAAAAAAGTATCCACATATTAAAGTACTGAAACCGAATTTTAATAACAATTCCATTTATTTAATTTGAAGACTAACAAATAGCAAAAGAAACAAAGCATGAACATAGTATATAAAATAATAAGTAATAATATTAAGACCTGAAGATAAACAACGATATTTAAACTTTAAAGGTATATTGAAAAACTCATAAAAATTTTTGATTATGGTCAAAATGGTGCTAAATTGCTCTTCGTTTAGTTAAAACTCATCTTAGAGTTATCAATGACTACTATAAATCTTGGGGTATCACTATTAATGCTGCAAAATCGCAAGCCATATGTATGAGAAATTCTTCAGGTAAATGTAATAGGAAGGTTGTTCCAGAGAGCAAAAATCTTAAATTAAGATTCAATGAATCCGATATTCCTTTTCAAAATAAAATAAAATATCTCGGTGTAACTTTTAATAAATTGTTTAAATTCAATGAACATGGAAGACTAGCTATTAAAAAATTTGCAAAAATTGCAGCAATGTTTTCAAGACTATTTTACAGCAAGTCACTTAGTCAAAAAACAAAATTACTTTTATATAAAGTAAGTATTCGTACTGCAATTTTATATGCATTTCCCATCTGGTTTTCAATCTCTCCAACAATTGCCAGAAAATTAGAAATTTCTGAAAGAAAAGTCCTCAGATCTTGTGTGAACAGAAATTTTGAATCACCAACTAAAAGATATAGTAATTACTATATATATAATAGAGCTCTTATGGCTCCCCTTTGCACTTATGCATTTGATCTTCAAAAAACATTTATTAATAAACTTGAATTTCATGAAAACTCTTTAATTAGTGAAATATATTTGCGTGAAAGGGAACACAATTGGTCTAATTCATGTTACTTGTCTCCAATTGGCATCATAAATGATACGTTTTCTTATTCTGCTAACCCCACCTCTCTGCCCGAATTTTACAAAATTAAACTGCCAAACACACACAGAGGTTGATATTAATTATATGTTAAAAAAAAAAATTTCTGAGACTTTTATAACTACGTATACTAAATTAATTCAGGAGTTATTAATTATTTAGGATATTTATAAGTGTTTTTTTTTTTAAATTTAGTAAAATTTTATATATATTAGATTTAAGTTATATGTAATTGAGAATAGCTCCTCCATGTCAAACTACCAAGTATTGAGCAAAACTTGAGACACTTTTTTTCAAACTATATTAAATTTATATTATATCTGTTAATTTTAACATTCAATATAAGCTAGTTGCATTAAAATACATATCTGTCATCGCTTTAGACAATACAATATAGTCTAAAAATTTACATTATTGATAAAATGCATTGTAACAATCCAATATTATAAAGACTCAATAAAATTGAAATTGAAATTGAAATTGAAATTAGAGCCTTTCGAAGAAAGAGCTTCGGCGCTGTTGTTAACATTTACTCTTCTATTAATTTTAAAAAATTAAAACCAAGAATACAATTAATTACTATGAAATCAGCTATGGCCGGGACTAGAAAAAAAAAGTTCTAAAAACAGGGGTTTTTACTGGTTATTCAGTGTAAAATATACGATTTTTTAAATCTTGATAGCGAAAGTCACTGATGTGAACAACATACTAAAATTTCAGATGATTCAGCTGAATAGCTTTTCTTTTCGCTACAACACATTGCCGAAAAAAGCATTTTTGAGATAAATGAGTGTAAAGAGAGTGAGTATGGGTATTTCTGTGCGCTCGATACCTGCTAAAACGGCTGTAGAAGCGGAGATAACGTCAGTATCCATACAAAAATTTAACAGTAAATTTTCAAAAACTATACTTATGAAAGATTAAAGAGAAAAAGAAGATAAAATTTTAGATAACCGGCGCTTTTTTTAGATTTCAGTACTTCAGTCTGTTATATTTTGTGTTATGTTTAAATTTTTTTTTAAATGATGTTTATTACATTAATTTTAAAGGTTTGATATTTATAAAAAAAAAAACAATATATAAAACATAGCTTTTAAATTGCGATTACGTTAATAAACAATTATATTGTATTATTATATTTTAAAAATAATTGTAGTCATAACATATTCCTTGACGGAGATGTTTGTGATAAGTAATGGATAACGGTTACAAATAATCAAAAAATAATTACGACTACTTAGAATTACGAAAATAATCAAAAAGAATAAAAAGTAATTAAGAAAAATTAATCCGACTAATTTAAGAAACTATTTTTGATTCTGTTTGAGGTCGATTCGCATCATTTCGACGGTGAGGTTGTGAAGTGCAACCAGTCATTTTTAACTGAAATCGCTAAACATGACTTGTATAGCATTTTTTTATAAAAAAAAGAATACTTGACGACATCCTAAACGAGTTGAAGTGAACTGTGCAATATATTCCTACCTAGCCGCTGCAATTGGATTCAACTGAACAGCTGAATTTTATTAGTGATTATCGTTTATTAAAATGTATGCATTTATTTATCTATATTTCCCATTTCCACACTAGGCTATTGTATATATGAAAGTAACACGTCATTGTATATAGTATTTTAAGTGCTTGTAAATGTCTCGCCGTGTACAAGCTGTCGTTGTCTCTTTTACTCATATGTTTTTAGGACAATCGTCAAAAGCAAATGTTAAAATACTCCTTGAGCAGGAGTAAATTATTCTGTAATAATACTGTAGCCAAGTGGCTTTCGATTACACTATGCGACAATTCAAGGGTCATGGAATCTAACGAAAAAGCGACCAACACAGATCGATAGTACTAATCTAGACCAACAAAGCCCTAAAAGGGTTTTGCAAAGTTAGCTCGCTTTTAAAAGATAAAGGCATTGAAAGTTTGCCTCTTGCAGAGTATTTTTTAAAAATGAAGTGCTCATAAGGGCGAATCGAATTAAAAATTATTTTTTTTTAATTTCTTATTCTAAGAGGTCTCCAAAGTTCCATAGAGTGGTCTCCCAAAAAAAGGATGTCTTCCTCTCCCGCAAGGACAAAGTTGTTTTTTGATTTTTGTAAGAAAAACTTCATTTGTCTTAAAGAAAAGTAAATATAGACTTTAACAATATCTCGCCAAACAAGATGCCTGTCTTGATTTTTACTCACAGTGTCCTGTGTGAAGGATATTCGAATCTTAAGGTACACTCGAAATAGCATAGAACTTTTTATTGCTATCTGATTGTGTTAAATTTAGCGGTATTTATTAAAGTGTTTACGTTTTCCTTATATTTGGTGAATTTAAAATTTGCACATTTTTTGAATATGCATTTACTGTTTTTTGAGAAAAACATACTTGAACGCAATTTTTCAACTTTTTGAAAAAAATTAATTTAAGGCTTTTTATCACAGGCATCAGAAATGGTAAAATAATTTTCGCTTTTTGAATTCTTCAGATATCTCCTTTAAGGTTATTTCTTTTTTTTTAAACACATCTTAAAAGCAATTGTTAAATAAATTGAGACTCATTGAATGGCAGGCTCAGAAACTCAAAATTTTAGTTTAACATTTTGGTAAATGATGAGGTGAGGTGTTTTGACGAAATAATAAATTTCATGCTAAACAGAAAATTTTTTTTAAAAAATTGAAACACAAAAAAGAATCGTGGTCTTAGCGTGGTGTTTTCAAAAAATACTTTCAGTGTTTCGTTTAAGAATATTTTAAGAATCCAAATTCACAAAAATATCTTCGGTACCACTTCTGATGCCAAAAATATATAAAACCTTACCTTAATTTTTTTGAAAAACTTAAAAAATTGCATTCAAAATACATTTTTCGAAAACAAGAAAATGCATTTGCGAAAAATATACAAATATTTAATTCGCCAAATTTAAAGAAAACATAAACACTTCAATCAATAACACCAACATTTAGACAATCAGATAACAATCAAAAGTTCTGTGCTATTTCGAGTGTACCTTTGGATTCGAGTATCTCTCACACAGGACAATGAGGGTAGAAATCGAGAGTTTCATTTTTTTTTGGCGATATATTCTTAGTTAAAGTCTGTATTTCATTTTTATTTAAGATATATGTAGTTTTTCTTACAAAAATCAAAGCATTTACAGATCGTTATTTTTTACTATTTTTATCAAAAAAACTTTGTCCTTGTGTAGGAGGAAGACATGTTTTTTTTTAACTTTTGAGACCTCTTAGAATGTGAAATTCGAAAAAATTGTAATTCGATACACCTCAATGATCAATTTTTTTAAGAAATACTCAGCAAGAAGCAAACTTTTAATGCCTATATCTTTTAAAAGCGGGCTAACTTTGCAAATTCCTTATAGGGTTTTCTTACTATACACTAGTACTATCATCCTACTTTTCCGTTAGAAAAATGTGTTGCACAGTGTTATCAATTTAGTTAATAGTGTAACAGACCAGGTAGGCCATACATTACCGCATTAGCGGCTGTAACAAATAAGAAACTTTATATATATATTGGGGGTTGGAATTAATTTTAAAGGTTTTTTTTCGGTTTTTGAGCATTTATTTAGAAACAACGGTACAATGTATATTATTCAAAGTATTGTCCATCGTTAGCTACAACATTTTCCCATCTTTCTGGCAGCATATGGATTCCGCGCCGGAAGAACGATTCATCTTTTGAGGCAATCCACGAATCGACCCATTTTTTGGTATCCTCGTAAGAAGTGAAGCGCTGCTCAGCCAAGCCATGCGTCATCGATCTGAATAGGTGGTAGTCGGAAGGGGCTATGTCTGGGCTATAAGGCGGGTGGGGTAGCACATCCCAATTCAGCGCCTCCAACGTTTCCTTGACGGTTCTTGCAACATGTGGCCGTGCGTTGTCATGTTGAAAAACCACTTTGTCGTGTCTTTTGGCATATTCCGGCCGTTTAACCTTTAATGCTCGGCTCAATTGCATCAATTGTTGTTAGTAGCGTTCCCCAGTGATGGTTTCGTTAGGTTTTAGCAGCTCATAGTACACGACACCCTTCTGATCCCACCAAATACACAGCATAAGCTTTGCGCCATGAATATTCGGCTTGGCCCTCGATGTTGATGCATGGCCGGGTGGTCCCCACGATTTTTTTCGCTTAGGATTATCGTAATGGATCCACTTTTCATCGCCAGTGACAATACGATGCAAAAAACTCTTCCTTTTATGCCGTTGAAGCAGTTGTTCGCACATGCAAAATCGCCGTTCAACGTCTCTCGGCTTCAACTGGTACGGCACCCAATTTCCTTGCTTTTGAATCATTCCCATGGCCTTCAAGCGTTTGCCTACCGTCGATAAGTCGACTCCCAATGATTCTGACAATTCTTGAAGGGTTTGACACGGGTCTTCATCGAGCAAAGCCTCCAATTCCTCATCTTCAAACTTTTTCGGCTGGCCCGGACGCTCTTTGTCTTCCGTATCAAAATCACCACTTTTAAACCGACGGAACCAGTACTCACAAGTAGAAATCGATGGAGCATAGTCCCCGTAAGCCTCAGTAAGCGTGGGTTGTGCTTCAACCGCGTTTTTCTTCAAATGGAAGCACAAAAGTAAACCTTCCCGCAAATTGCGTTTTGTTGGAACGAAAGTCGACATGTTCACAGAGAAAAAAATATATGTTGTTTACACTTCAGTGGAATGACACATACTGAAATATGAAGCTTAGACAATGTGCTTTGAAATGAATATAGTCACAGGTGTGCCCGATGCGATCTATTGATAGTTACGCCATCTCTTAGAAAACCTTTAAAACTAATTCCAACCCCCAATATATATTTTGTAATATCAATTAATTAAAGGCTCAACAAAGTACTACTACTACTTTGATTCTGTTTGATTATTTTAAAATTTTATTCATAAATAAACATATATGTATACAATCCTTAAAACAGATTTTCAAAAAAAAAACAAGAAAGAAGAAAAAGTGCTTGACAAAATTAACAGAGAAAATGTTGTAATGCATTTTTTTTCGTTCTGGTTTTTTGACAATCTTTGTTTAACAATGAAACATATCTATGTTAATTTATCAAAAAATGCAACAACAATTTTAGTATTTTAGACTGAAATTTTCTAAATAATCAAAAAGAATCAAACATAATTTCTAAAAGTAGTCTGATTATTTTTCTTGATTACTTTTAATTATTTTTGAATTTTTTGTCAGCTGAAGAAACCGTAATTTTTTGTAAATGTTATAATTATATTACAATTACAAACAGAAAATAAATGTACTGAATGAATTATTTCACATTTAAAAAAAAAAATAATCGAATTGCGATACGGTTAATAATAATTATTTAACAGCTATGATACAAAATAATATATAAATACATAAGAAAGTAATTTAATAGCTTATTCAGTTAAGTGTAATATAAATAAAATGGGTTGCTATTACCCTATATTTAAATTAAATTTAAAAGTTTAAAATTATTCGTTTTTAAGTATTTTGCAAAACAATATACCTTTACCTATTCCCAAAAATTATCTACTAGTTTTATCGTTTTTTAAGTTTTAAATAGTAAGTTTTAAATAAGAAAAAATTCATTCAGCAGCAGCTGAGCTATGAGGCAGACCTAATATATTTATCACAAAATTTTAAAGTTCTTTGCTTAGAGGTTGCGTTAATGCATTTTTTGATAAGAAAGTACTGTTCAAAAATGTCTCAATGTCATAATTTTTCTTAACGTTTTTGTCGAATTTAAGGAAATGCCTACTTTTTTATATTTTTGCAAATAAAAACATATATTCATATAAAAATTATTTTTTTAAAAAAGTATTTAAACTTAAACTGATGCTTAAAAAAGTATCCATGCATTTTTCCAAGTGGCAACACTGCTTGAACAGATTCCTATGGTGTAATTATTCTAAGAAAATTTCACCATGATCTTTCAGGGATGTTTTCCATTGCTTTTCCGACGTCTTTTGTGGTATACCTTATGTTACCCATTTTGTTCCAATAATATGCTGTTTTACAGTTATCGGACCTCAAACGTAACTGGTGAATTTCTTCAATTTACCATAAGCCAGGGTTGTTTTCCGTTGATTTTACGACATAATATAAGTGTTTTGTGCTAGTATTGGAGCCAATTTAACGTAAACGCGAACATAATGCTATCCCTCTCCAACGGAGTTTCCCATCTCTTTATCTCTGTTCTATAGCTCAGTGAAGCGATGGCAAGGCAAATGAAAAAAAAAGAAGCGAGGCGCTTTGTGAGGGAAATCCCCAATTTCATTACTGTATGTTTACACACATTTTGTCAGTTACTTTTCTCGCTCGTGTCTGCTTGAGAGAGGTTCGCGTCCGTCCAACAGAGGTTCGCGTCCGTTCAACAGACGTTTGTGGCCGCTTGAGGAAGGTTCGCGTCCGCCTAACAGATGTTTTTCGCCCAATTAGACGAAAACATACTGTCCGCGTCCGCTCAAGAGAGGGTCCGCTTAAGAGATGTAAATTTGTTCGAAAAAGCGGACGAAAAACTTGGTCGTGGAGAAACTGTCCGCTCAAGAGAAGTGTCCGCTTAAGAGAGGTGTCCGTTAGTAGAGGTTTCACTGTGCTTTGTTGGCTTGATCAATAAATTTGTTATACTAAAGAAATAATTAATGTTATTGATAATCGACCGATTCAATCGGATAAAATTTCAATTTCATAATGATAAAATGGATGATCAATTTCAAAAACCTTTAATAATGCCAACAGAAAGAAATGGTTGGTATTTCAGTGGCGTCATTTCCCCTTTTTAAATCATGTACAAAATAAAGTTAAGAAGGTAAAATTCGGGAAAGCTTTAAAATACAGTGCAATATTTTAAGTGGAAGCTAACTTGTGTGTGGAAGCTAAGTGTGTACATGTGATCTTGTGAAATAAATTTTTTTTTGTTTTCAAATGAACCAATTTAACCATAATGCACCTTCGACATATGCAGGACTTCAACATTTTTGGCTGAGTTTCTAAATGCATTTATCATTAGCGATGACTACAAATTGAGCTTCTTTTTCAATGAATTCAGCATGGATAATATCAACGTTTGTGAATTTCATAATTGTATTTATAAGTATGTTTATTATACATAAACTGTAATAAAATCTTTTAATCAGAGCAACAAAACATTTGAGTATTATTGATAAAAAACATGTTTTTAACAGAATAGAAAATTCAACAAACTATTTTTCATGTTGAAACATTCTGTATTCATATTGACAAAGTGTTTTATCAAATCAACAATAAAAACGTGATATTCGTGATGAAGGCTTATATCAAGTTGAAACATCCATTTATCAAATAAACAAAATAATTTTTTTTCAATATCATTGTAACTTATCACCTTTAATCTAATTGACAAAAGCTTTTGTTGACTGTATATTGACAAAAAATAAGTATAGTTGTTTATAAAGTATAGTTGATATACCTAGGAATTGGTCAATATGAACAAATATTTTTTTGAGTGCAGAAACTGTCACTATTGCATGTGGTAGAAAAAGCAAACGTAGATATATTATTTTGCAATTAAAAGCTCGCAAGTGGGTGCAAGTGGCGGCCGTAGCCTAGTGGGTAGAGTGCGTGGCCCCTAAGCTAAAGAACCGCGGTAGCCCGGGTTCCATTCCAGCTCGGACAGAAAGTTTTTTCAATTGAATTAATTTTTCTGTTCGGTCGTCACATCTCTGCAGACAATGGCAAACCTCAGAGAGTAAAAATTGCCATGTAAAGCTTCTTGAGCTGTTCGAAGTCGGCATAAAACACGTAGGTCCAGTTCTCAATCAGTTGTGAGCAAACATTTAAGAACATTCACAACACAATTGATCAATAGAAGTAAGGTCAAAGTCCTTCCAAGGGCTGAAATGGCCACTTTATTTAAGTGGATGCAAGCAACTCATCATTCCGGTATCTTTGCTTTTGACAGCCCGTTCGTCCACTACACATTTATTTAATTTTGCAATATAAATCACAGCACAAAAAAAATAACCTGAAGTCTTATAAGAATTCCGCAAAAAACGGTTTACTGTGTATGGTAGATGTCTTCAGTTGCTTAGCGGCCATGTCTGAACAAATGCATGATACAATGGCCGCATTCAGCGCAGACAACTGTTGTGGACTGTAATGGTAGCGCTACCTTAGTTCACGATGTTTTTCTCTGAATGTGTTGCTACTCTACACGTCAGAAGTTAGATTCAATTTAATTTTTATGTAAATTTAATTCAATTGCAAAGGTTTCTCACTTAAATTTGCTGCGTTCTTTCTGCGTTTATTAATTTGACAGCGTCAGTAACAGCATCTGACAGTTAAGCAAACAGTTGTCTTTATGTAGCATAGAATTTGTTCGCTCGATTAAAAGGCGTTCGCTACTTTATTAGTTTTAGTTAGCGCTGCCAAATTTGTACCATTCAGCGAATTTTTACACAACAGTTGCCAACTGTTGTCTGCTCTGAATGCGGCCAATGACCAGGTATTATAAATAGCGATTGCGCTGCCAAGCTGTGGGCATAAGATGTCAAAAACAAGTGATGTACACCGAAAAAAAAATTAACAAGGGATTTTTTTTTTTCTTAAAGCAAGCATTTTGGCGTCATATTGTTCTCATTATGTTTATAAGCAGGTTTATCGAAGCTTTAGCTTATAATTTTATTACATATGTCCACAGAAGATTATTCCTATCTAACGAAAATTTAAATAAAAGATTAACAAATCTAAAACTGAAGCAAAAAATTTTAGGAAACAAAAAACTCCTAAAATTCCACCTTTAAAGGGATTGTTTTAGTTTTCATTGAAAAATTGGGTAAAATAGTTTTATTATTTTTATATACCAACTATTAAATAAAAGTTTGTTTTATTCAATTTGGACATTTAGCTTAATATATCAAACTATGAAAAATTGTTTTAAAAAAACTCGCGTTATTTCGCTTTTATCATAAATTATTTTCTCAACAAAAAGTTTGTTTTATTTAATTTTTAAAAAATCGGGCGTTTTTTTAAAAAATTTTTTTGACTCCGGCACTTATTTCGTTAATCTCACCATTACGTATGAATACAGTTACTTCCAATAATTTTCAAAATATCTCGAACGACTTATTATACAAATTCTCTCTGTGTACTCTGCCGGTGCACCCACTGCTGTTATTGCTGCTAATGATGTAAGAGCTGCTCTCTCGTTATTAGAAGTAAATAATCTACCCGGTGCACATAATTTGCATACAAACACTTATGTCAATGAACGTTTTGAAGGCCACGGCTCTGTAACAACTGGTGATGCAGTTCGCTCTCATAATATTGGGACATATGTTGAAGCTATAGATACAGCTTTACCAACTGATAATATTCTAAATTACTATGAAAATAATTTTACGAATTCTAATCAACGTTTTAATAGAAAAACTAATGCTATAATTGGCACTAATGACTACCAAGGTGAAAATATTGATGTCATAAGACGGCGCAAATGGTTTCATCTATCTAATTTTCGACCTACGACAACGTACGAAGCTATTCAGAACTATGTCGTATCTAAGGCTAGTATTGCTGCATCGGAAGTCGTATGCTATAGCCTAGCTAAAAGAGAGGTTCTAAATGCTAATCGTGTTTGTTTTAAATTCCAATGCCATTCACGCACACACAGTCTTTAACTCGAATTTTTGGCCTGCTGGAGTTCGAGTAAAACCATTTAACAACATTCCAAAAAACGTCAAGCGTCCGTCGGTACAGAACCAGCAATTTTAAATGCTTCTATACCGACGATCCCATACAATTATGCACCACTGCGTCCACATAAAACAGAAGTATACTATCATAATGTTGGTGGACTTCGCACTAAATCAACAGAATTTTCTCTAAATGTGATTGACTGTTCTTATGATGTCATTGCCCTAACGGAGACCTGGTTGCATCAGAATATTATAACATCTGAACTTTTTTATGACCAATTCGAAGTATTTAGACGCGACCGCAGCTCAACAACTGGCTTAACTCGTGGAGGTGGTGTATTAATTGCCATCCGTGCACATTTTAGATGTCAAGAAATATCATTACAACATCTGTCAGGTGATGTGGAGCAAATATGCGTACGTGTTGATTGTCCGGTTGCCGGCGACGTGGTTGCTGCACAATCCTTTTTAAGTATCTGTATTTTTGTATCTTATATCCCACCATGCTCCAATAGTGAAATTTATACTAAGCATTTTATTAATATACTTAATGTAGTTGAACGACTTAAGGACAATGACTATCCATTAGTTCTCGGTGATTTCAACTTGGGCAATACTTTTTGGTCATACTCTAATGAAATTATGAGTATGATTCCAAGCTCTATGAGTAATATTGTTGAAACAGAATTTTTAGACTACGTATTCTCGTTGGGATTGTGTCAATTAAATTCGGTTAAAAATAGTTTAAATAAAATTTTGGACTTAGTTTTTTCTGATCGTGATCTTAATGCTAATTGTAACGAAGCTGATTTCCTTTTGTCAAATAACTCTTTGCATCATAAGGCGCTTTTAATTCAGTTGGATACGGCAACCTTAAGTATACCTGCTCTAGAAGAGGATTCTTTTGTATTTGCTTTTAATAAGGCAGACTATGTTGGCATGTCTAACTTCTTATCTAGTGTCGATTGGCGTACAGTTTTTGGGGAAAATCTTTTAGTTAATTATGAATTTTTCATTAATATTATTAACGAAGCATTTGTGACTTTTGTTCCTATAAGGAAAATTAAGAAGAACACCAAGCCGGAATGGTTTAGTAGATATCTCTTCAAACTAAAAAACCGTATGAATAAATTATACAAAAAGAGTAAATTGAACATGTCCTTTCGTGAAAACTATCTTGTGGCTCGTAAACAGTATGAAACATTGAAGATCTCCCTTTATAGAAGTAATGTCCGGGCGTTGGAATCGGATATTAAATGCAATCCTAGAGCTTTCTGGAAATTTTTTAATAAAAAGAGAAATACTAAGGGTCTTCCTAAAAATATGTATTTTAAAGATAAAACATCGAACAATATTGAGGATGCATGTAATATGTTTGCTGACTACTTCCAATCAAATTTTGTTTTAGATAATGTTCCTATACATCAAGATCGATCACTATATAATGGAGAGCGAATCACTGATTTGGGCAGTTTAGTTCTTTCGGTAGAAGATGTTTTTAACGAGTTGTTGTCACTCGATATTAATAAGGGTGCTGGCCCCGATAATATCCCACCAATCGTCCTTAAAAAATGTGCTGCTGCACTTGCTCAGCCTAATTTTTAATTTGTCCCTTGAGAAAGGTATATTTTTGGATATTTGGAAGGTTTCAATTATAGTTCCTATTCATAAATCTGGATCAAGACAAGACATTGGAAACTATAGACCAATATCTAAGTTACCATCAATTCCCAAATTGTTTGAAGTCTTGGTGAAAAAGCAGATCTATCAAGGCATTAAAAATTCGATATCTGAAAGCGCATGGTTTTGTCTCTGGAAAATCAACCTCTACAAACCTGGTTCTATTCACTCACTTAATAAAAAATGAATTGGAGAATGGTAAACAAATATACGTTATTTTCACAGATTTCGCTAAAGCATTTGATAGAGTTCAGCACTCTATTCTAATTAATAAGCTCAGTCTAATGGGTTTTCATTCCTCACTCTTGTCTTGGCTTAGTGAGTACCTTTTAGGTCGAAGCCAAAATGTATGCATCGGAAAGACGATCTCAAAAGCAATAATTAATCATTCAGGTGTGCCACAGGGTAGCCACCTTGGGCCGTTGTTATTTATTCTTTTCATCAATGATCTTCCTAATTTTATACAGTACTCAGATTGCCTTATGTATGCTGATGATGTTAAGATTTTTAAATCTGTAAGCTCTCTCAGTGATCAATGGAGTTTACAAAGTGATTTAAATAGTCTGCACTCATGGTGTATGCTAAATAAACTGAATTTAAATTTGTCAAAATGCAACATAATGTCATTTTATATGATAAGATCTCCAATGTTTTTTGATTACTCAATTTTATACAACGCCTTGATTAGAGTAGATTCTAAATCTGATCTAGGTGTACTCTGTGATAAAAAGATGTCATTTTCAGGTCATTATGACAACATAATCAGCAGGGCTAATGCTATGATGGGATTCGTTAGACGCAACACTAGAGAGTTTGCGGACCCGTATACCTTAAAGACTCTTTTCATTTCCATTATAAGATCAATACTTGAGTATGGGTGTGTAATATGGGACCCATTTTATGAGTCACATAGTACAAGATTGGAAAAAGTCCAAAAACGTTTTACTCGTTTTGTTGTGAAAAAAATAAATTGGAATTTTATGACAGAGTATAGCTCCCGATGTGCACTTATTGGGCTTAAATCGTTGAGTTCTAGAAGAAAATATTTTCTTATAACTTTTGTTCGAGATCTTTTAATGAATAATATTAACTGTGCGCCAATCCTCGCCCGTCTAAATATTTATGCTCCGGAAAGACACTTTAGGCAAAGATTTTTTTTACATTCCACACAATAGAACTAACTATGGCCGGAGTGATCCGATTTTTAACATGTGCACTGTCTATAACAGTGTAAGTGCTCGTATAGATTTCACTCAAAATAGAGAGGCATTTAAGCAAACTGTATTGAGTATTGTATAAATCCTTAATTTTATATTCTTATAATAATTCCATTATAATTATGGTTTTAGTGTAATTTAAGATGCAATAAATAGACTGTTAAACATTTTTGTCGATAGTTTATAAATAAATAAATAAATAAATAAACAAATAAATTTTCACCTATTCCGCTTATTTCATTCATCTCAACATTACGTATATATGTAAATTACTTTGAAACATTTTTAGAAAAAATTCTGACATTTTTAAAAACAGTTCTTATTTTCTAAATCACAATGCTATTTATACACTAAACTTATTTTTGGTAAAAACTTCGATTTTACATCAATTTGGGATCATTTCAAGGACAAACATTTTATATCACAAAAACATCTTCAAACGTAAAACTTTCTTGGTCCAAAAAGAGCTATATCTTCAAGGGATATGCATGGATTTTCAAAATTTATACTTCGTTGAATAGATATTTGCATTGCCTTTCTTTTGATACCCATAACTATTACTTTTGTTGGAAAGTTGAAAAAAATCACATGTTTTTAAGGCCATTTTTCTAACTTTGGACCCATATAATTTCTGGACGACTTGAGAGCGGCCCTTAATTTTTTTTCACTATTACCTTTTTTAGCTCCAAATACGCATTTTGAAAAAAATAAAAAAAGACAATTTTTGCTAAAGGTTAAATGTTCCGTAAATTGTGCCGTTTTAAAAATTATTTTTTCCCTTTTAAGAAAAACAACATCGTTCAATGTCATCACCTCATTTTGACAATATATGCCCACGCTGAACAGCTGTTTCAGCTCGATTAATACTATCTTCAACTCATTCTATCATGAACAAATGTAATTCAGAATTGTGTACAAGTGTTGGAGGCCTCGCAGATACAATGTATTTAAGAAATACTTGGTTACGTCATGTGTCCATTTACCACTGGGTTGTTTTCAGTATGCTCTTTAAAGCGCTCATTAATACATACTCAAACGAGAGAGTATTAATTTGCAAAGCTACCCGACATCGCAATAGAAACAATGAGAAACACTATGGCAGAGGAAAAGAGCAGTGTTCCCAACTTAGAGGTTTCCCCCCCTAAATTTAGGGGGGAAAAGGTGGAATGGGACTTTTTAGGGGTTTTATATTTTATAGGGTTTTTTTGAGATTTTTTGAAATTCTTAAGCATAGAATAATCCAATTTACTACAAATTTTTTTAATTTATTCCGATTTCGTAATGCATTTACTCCTCAATTTTACCCCTTTTTCATTCCTTGCTCGTTACCATAGTGTAAAAAATCGAGGTGAACATGACGTCTTAATATTTTGCTAAAGCTGTAAAACTAGTGAATGAATGAAAGAAATTTTGTATGGTTTGACAACTCAAGTGTTTGATTTTTACAACAAAAATTTAAAATCGCGTTCACCGTGTTTTGCATAAAAACTGAAGAAACCGATTTTTTTTTTTTTTTTTTTTTTTAGACTGAACTAACGCTCAGGGGATGCCCCCTATAAATGCATAAGCATTGTGTTGATTCGAAAGATAGTTAATAGTTAGTTGGAGGGTGGATAGATGGAGTAGTATCGGTGAAGATTTGTTTTAAATTTGCACAGCTCAAAACTGCCGGGAAATACGCTCGCAGGGAGACTATTCCACAACCTTACCGTGCGACTAAAAAACGAATTCTCTCGGTAATGCGTGGTTCTGTTGGACATTGAGGCAATGGTAAAGGGGTGGGCTTGAACAGCTGCCCGAGTGGACCTGGGAAACACACGAGCTGGTGGAGTCAGGCCATGTATCTCCCTTGAACACTTCCCATGGTAGTACCTGTACAGAAGGCTTAGGCAACCAACATTGCGTCGATGCCCAAGAGAGTTGAGAGTGGATGAAATACTTTCATCCCCTATCAAATATATCGCACGACGTTGAATTCGATCCAGAAGCTCCAAATAAGATCTTGAAGCCCCTGCCCAAATGTGCGAATTGTACTCCATTTTCGGCCTAATATATGAGGTGTAGATCATGCGAAGATCAGCTACAGTGAAATATTTTTTGCACCGTTTTAAAAAAACCTAGGCACTTGGCCGCTTCTTTCGACACATCGAAAATATGATTATTCCAACGAAGATCACATTGGATCGATATGCCCAGAACGTCAAGAGCGGCTGATTCCACAAGATCCACACCATTCATATAGAGGGGAGCTAATGGGCAATCCATCCGCTTGTGGGTTAACAGGCAGCACTGGGTCTTGCTTGCATTGAACTCTACTCTATTTGCAAGACCCCAATCGGAGATTTTTTGTAGATCATTTAGGAGTGTGTCATTCATAGTTTGCCTTTTTCTCTCAATCTCCATAGAGCTTGGGCGTTTTTTGAATGAATATGAATGACAAATGCTGCTGTCGTCCGCAAACGAATGTATTGGGTTATGCGTCAACGACAGAAGGTCGTTGATAAAAACCAGAAACAAGGTTGGCGATAGGACTGAACCCTGTGGTACTCCTGCGTTGATGGCGTGCTTCTCGGACGAAATACCGTCAACTACGACCCGAATCGTTCTGTCTTTGAGGAAACACGTGATCCATCGAGCAAAACTACCACCAAAACCATACGCACCAAGTTTTGACACGAGCGCTTTATGCCACACTCGGTCAAATGCTTTTGAAATATCAAGAGCAACAACCCTGCTCTCGCCGAAAAAATTAACGCATTGGTTCCATTCTTCAGTTAAGAACGCCATAAGATCACCAGTAGAGCGAGCCCTACGGAAACCATATTGACGATCACTAAGCAGTTGGTTGAGCTCCAGATAGTTCATGATATTAAAGTTTATTATGCTTTCCATAACTTTGGAAAGCGTAGAGCATATCGCAATGGGTCGGTAGTTTGCAGGGTTCGTGGCATCGCCCTTTTTTGGTACCGGCTGGACATTTGCCACCTTCCAACAAGATGGAAATACTCCTGTTCTGTAGGAGATGTTGAAAAGGTTGCGCAAAGGCCGAGCCAGCGAAGAAGCACACATTTTAAGCACAATTGGCGGTATGCCGTCAGGACCAGAGGCTTTGTTTACGTTGAGAAATATTTTTATGAAATATTAAATCATTAATAACTAAAGATTATAACAAAATGCTAATTGATCTTCTTTTTTTTTTGGGGGGGGGGGGGGATTTCCAAGTATTTGTGGCGGTTTTAGGGGTTTTTGACTCAAGCTTTAGGGATAAATATTTTTGTAAGTTGGTAACACTAGAAAAGGGAGATAAAGCTTTATGCTGCTTGTGTGTCTCACAATTTGATGAAGCAATGATTTTTATGTTTGGTTTTTTTGACTACTTAATAAATTAAAATTTTAATAACTTTTAAGAGTGGTTTTAAGTAAATGAAGGATGCAAGATTTTAAGTTTAGCATGTAGCTTTATACTAGTGACAGAATTACTAAAATCGGTTCAGTAGTTTTTAAGTTTAGCGTCTTCGCAGATACGTGAGAAGCCTTTTATATAATAGTATAAATATAAAAGTTATTTAGGTACTAGATTTCTTTTATCTAAGCGCTTTTGCTTAGTTTTCCACATTTACTTAAACAACTAAAACAACAATTTTGAATATCTAAATGAAGTGAAACAAATATTAAATCTACCAATAAATTTCATTTGTAAAGATATTTTGTGATTTTTTCAAAAAGTATTCTGCTATCCGCGCTCCCCAAGCAAAGGCTTCTTCGATAATATGAATAAAATTTCCATCGCAAATTATGCGATCCTTATCGACGATTATCTTTCTTTACGCACAATATAAATATCTATAAACGAGCACATTTGCAACACGCTGTGCTTAAAAGCTTTTTGCTTGTGACAAAGCTCGGTTAGACAATCCCAAACGGTGTATTAACCAAAACAAACATTGCTGTTTTGTTTACTGTACTGTTGCCGTTACACTTAAACTTGTACTATTTGACAATAAACGACAGTTATTCCAATCGCGATTGTGTTGAACAAAGTCAAGTGAAATGGTTACAAAAACAAGGACAATGCGAGAAGAACACAAAATCAATAAGGATAACGCAAGTGCGTGTGCATGTGCATGTGTCTGTGCCAATGAAGCAAAAAACAGCAGCCGTAGAAATAAGCCAACAACAACGCGCAGACAGCATTAATAATCCTCACATTAACACACACAAACATGCACACACACAAAAACATGCACACAAACGAAGCTTAAGCTATGGAAAAAAAAACACTCATACGCACTGTAGCACAAATAATCCTGTTTGCCCTACAAACACACTCACACTAATAGTTGCGCTATAGTGCCTGTGTGTGTCTGTTTTTATGTATTCATGAATGTATAAAGTTTTTTGTTAGCCCAAAGATACTTTTGACAGCTTACAAATACACTAAACAACACAACAAATAAAAAAAGAAGCGCAGAAAACAACTTCTTTCCATTTCATGTGGGGTAAAAACAAAAAAAAAACAAAATAATGCCCTTTTCAAGGACACCAAATATAGCTTACTTCTCCGTGACTACTCAGATATAGGCACAAAATATGCAAACTTTTTTAGCCTAAGTTTGAGGATCATAAAATTGCCAACTATTAATTTTATGAAATTAAAGATTTTATCATCTCACGGAATATTACCCAAAAAGGATCCATACAATTTTACGATATATAGGAAGGAAGTACTCTGATGCTTTTGCTAACAGCTTGAAAAGCATTAATCTTCTAGCATGTCCTTAACTCGCTATTGAGCCAGAAAGGCTGAGAAGGATTGGAAAACCACAACCTAAAAACAAAAACCGCTTATGGTATTTTATGGGTTAGACAACCTACGCTCTTCGTCTTCTTTCAAATGAAACGCAACCACCCTTTCTCCCCTCCCTCCCTCCCTCACTCCCCACCAACAGCCATTGTGAATTAATTTAAGTTAAGAAACTTTACTTTTCACAGCCCCACTTAAAGCCGCAGGCAATTATTTAAATATTTTAGCCTTAAAACTTGGCAAGAGTTTTTTGTATTTGATTATAATTAAATTATTTCATATTTGAAAGCATTTAAACTTAACACGCCTCTTTAGACCAACGTATTAACAAAATCTTATTCATTGTCTTTAACGCTCTTCTTATGTTTGACAGCTACGGCACTCACCTCTCTGGGACGACTCTACCATGTTGAATATACCTTGGTGGTGAATAGCAAACTTAGCGAAGTTTAGTTTTTGAGCGAGTCCACATTTTGTTTATTCGTTCAAAGAGAATGCAATGCACGATAGCTACTCTCATTTTCAACGAGTGCTTATATATTAGTGAAGCCACTCATGCAGTTGTCTGGTACGCACTATTCGTAGAATGTACGAAGTAATAGTTGAGTTTAAAAAATTCACAACCGATATCTTTCAGCCTGGTTTGTTGAACAATTACCGAATTTAAGGAAATGTCTGATTGCAAGGTGGCCGTAGTCTATTAAAAGAGTACGTCGCCCGTCAGCTAAAAAATCGTGGTTCAAAACCTAGCTCAGATAGAGTGTTGTTTTTTTTTTCGTTATTGTATAAATGCATAAAATGTATTTGTACAGTATACATTAGGGTGTCCCAAAAATATATTTTTTTTTTATTTTGACAAATGTCCGCGGCTTTAATACTTCCACTTGGTCTTAGAAACACCCTCTGTGAAGCACATCTCAATTGGTAAAGGTTTAGAGGTCGCGAATTCATTTTCTAATTTTCCCATACGATTTGTATGGAGAAAAATCAGTTTTGCTGGTAAATTGAATTTAGAGCCTTTATCTTTTAAGGAAAATGGTTATAAAAAAAACATCAAAACTCAAGTTTTATCTGTTATGACATATCCAAATTTGATTTTCACCTGATTATTATTTGGTGGTCTGTGGCTCACTTCTTAGAGCTACGTACAATATATAAATGAATACTTTGACTTAGCATTATTATCCATTTTAGATCAAATGGAAGTGGAAAAGCCGCGGACATCAAACACGATTTTTTTTTTTGGGACACCCTAGTATACATATGTTTTTGTACAAATATGAATAAAATATTTGTAATATGTATTAAACTACGTCCAATCTACTAATCCTACTCGTGACTGAAAACTACGAATAAAATTTGTAGAAAGGACGCAGTTATTAGTAATATTTACACACGAAATTTTTTGAGTGTAAGAATACGTATTGAAAAATGCCTGTGAAACAAGGGTAAATGCAATGGTATCGTAATTTATTATTTAATACAACAAACTATTTAAAAACGCATGCATGGTTTAGCTGAGTTTTGTTTATAAATATACATGAAAAAAAGTATTTTTGAGTTCTTTTCAAAATATATTAACATTATATATATTTAAAATATATTAAACTAGCTGATATACCCGGTGTTACTCGAGAGTCAATTATATAAACATTTTACTATACACTTTTCGATTAAATGTTTTTGTAAATTTTGGAATTTTGTAAAAACGTGTTGAATTTAAGTTTGAGACCACTATAAAAATATTAGTTAAAAACTTTACCATGCTTTTTTAACGAAGAAATAATTTTATCACTGTTTTTTCACAATCAAACATTGTTTTTTAGTTCTTAACTGAATTTACTGGTTACTGGTAAGCATGTTACTTGCACTTCGCTAATGAAAATCAAATTTATAAAAATCTTCCTAAAAATTTTTAGTAGTTTTTTCAGTTGGAAAATAACAATTGGATTGTCTCTAAATAAAAAATTAATATAAATTGAGTCTGATAGCAATTGAACCGCACAATTTGTTCAATGCAGCCAAGCTTACAACCATGATTGGAGAATTAAAATGTCAAAATTTCGCTGTCTTTTATGTGTCGGTACATTTAATTAGCGTGGAAATTTGACTTTCAACAATATTGTTCAAATAACACATTAAACATGAAAGAATTAACTTTTACAGCAATCTTATTCACAGTCATCTTTTCGATGATATAGTGATATATATAGAACATTTAAAGTACCATTGATAAAGAACTGAGTGACAACGGTGAAACAACAGTGAGAAAAATGACAAATCACAACAAAACAAATTTAACAGGAGGGGGGTGGGGAGGCAAAAAACTAAGTACATTACTATAAGGAAGATTTTATACAAACCAAAATGTTTGTAATTACTCTAGACACACAACTGCATTCTGAGATAAATGGGGGACGTTCAAACTATATAGAGAATTTTAACACAAAACTAAGTTTTATTAATAGTCTGGTATGAAAAAATAGATTTTTAGCCATAACTTTTGATTGGAAAGAGATATTAGGGTAATTTTTTCACAGAAATTATTTTTGAGAGTTGACTTTTTTGTAAAAAATATAAAAACAACATTTTGGAAAAAATAAATTTCGCGAAAAAAATCAAAGGGTACCCTTGTTGTTTTGATGACAAAAACAGTAAAATAATTTTTGCGCTTAGCTGGAAGAATTTTTGCAAATAAATGCTATGTCATATGAAAGGTAGTCAGATTTGCTGTTTTTAATTGATTTCATTTTTACAACAACAACAATTTTTGAGTAATTTCTTGAGTAAAAAGTCAATACTTTGGACCTTTTTTGGCATACTCATAAAACATATATACACTGACTTAACGGTACAGTTAAACTTATTTTTGTGAAGTGATTTTATTGAACTTTTGAGCAAAAAAAATTTGAATGAAATATATTAATGGACAGCGGAGATATTTGCATCGAAAGACCAAACTTTGATTTTCATGTCGTTTTTTTCTCATTCTTAGGTAACGATGTTTTATGAAAAAGTCGTTGTACTGAAACTTTCTCCAATTTTGAAGATATGTGAGTGTTTTTGATGTCAAAATAACAAAAAATTTTTAAAATTAAATATACAAAAATCTCCGATATTAAAAAGTTTTATAATTACAAAATTACCGTTAGTTGAAAAATTTCAGAGGGGGCGTGGCAAAAATTAAGTATGTAACATTTTAAGTTGGGATAAGTTTAATATGTGTACCTAGTTTGAGCAAAATCCGTTGAGCCGTTTAGATTTGTATAAAGGCCAAACAAACAAACAAACAAAGAAACAGAAAATGAGTTTTATTACTATAGATTACTTACTGTAAATTTTTATAACGAACTTCAAGGGACCGATAACTTTGTTCGTTATAAGCGATATTGTATTTTTGGCTATTTATAAATTTTTTTTCTTAGTTTTATACAAAAAATCAACAAATAGATTTTAAGATTTTAGAATAGCAATAAAAGTTTTACTATTAGTATTTACTATTTTACTATTTACTAGTTCATAACCTCAGCCGGGACTTAAGTTGTGGTTCGTTATCACCGATAGCTCGCAATTAGCGATGTCGTTATAAACATTACTTACTGTATAATGAAAATATCGTTATATAAAATTAAAAAAGGCGTAAGTTACAATAAATTCAAAGTCGACTTTTTGATTGATTATTGATGCACCTTATCAAAATACATGTTCCTGCTAAATTTTACACTCTTACAACTAAAAACTACGTTTCTATTAAAAAAGTTCTAAAATCCCTAAGTTTAAGCGCAACTTAAAGTTACAATTTAGAAAGTTTTTGATTCTTCCGTAAACTTTTTTATTTGTAGCTTACGACTTTTTGATTTATTATAGAAATATTTAAAAAACTTTTACCGCTTAGGGGCGGCAAGTGCCCCGTTTTCCTCCTGCGGACGCCTATGGTTTCCGTACTCGATTCAAGTAACTTGAAGTTGCTTGAAAGCCTTTTTTTACAAATTTTTTAAGCTCGAGAGAGTAGTATAACAAGCAAAATATCACTCTATTCTATTACAATTACTTAAAGTTAGTACGGAAACAGACTTAATTAAAGCTTACTTTTGCAAATAAGTGATAAGTAAATTTTTTAGTTTAACAGATTGTCTTATTATAAACAAACATACTTACAGCATTTTGGGACACGTGTGAAAAAATTACAGGCAATTTGAAAATTAACGTTCTTATAATGGTACAGCTGATTAAACAGTGCATCAGCCAAAACAGTGTTTACCAATATGACTTATATTAAGTGGAAAAAAAACGAATAAAAATTGTTTTTATGAATTGACAAACGTCAATTAAAAAATATTTTCATTGATATCAGTAGCACGTTCTCTATTAACCTTGTCATTAATAATCTCTGCCTCAAAAAAAAAAAAAAAAAAACTTGTGAAAAATTCTGTAAAAGTTTCGTTATACTTACTGTCACAGAAATATTTTCATTTTATTGACCTTCAGGATTTTACGAAAATGTATCTGCTGTATTGAAAAGAGCATGAAAAAAAAAAAACAAGAATGTAAATCTCTATACAAATATGTGTTGGTACAAAAACCAGGGTTCGCATTTGTTCATTCATGAACTGTTCATTTCTGCTTCTATTCATTCATTAAGGAATATGAAGAAAGATCAAAGTGAGCAGCTCATTTTCGTGAAGAGCTGAGCAGATTTTTTTTGTTCATGAACTGAAGAAGAGAAAACCAGTTTGTGAACAAGAATATTTTTTACTCTTGCGAAGAAAGTGTTGCTATTCATCTCTTTTTCAATTCTTCACTTGTCGTTAGTTGGCCCCTCATTTATTCATAAATTGTTCATGAAATGGTGAAGGCAACGGATGATACTAACTTGTTCACTGGCAATAGATGGAATGGTTTGTATCAGGGAAGGAATTCGGTACTGACGCGAACACTATGTAAAAATGGGTCGCTAAATCCGCATCCGTTGTCAGAATTTCAAAATAATGTAGTTTTTTATTATAGGGTTGCCACCTCATAAAATGTATTTTTAATAGTTTTAAACATAAATTAACTGTGTTAAGGGGTCGCTGATTTAAAATTTGAAGTCAGAATTTTAAAATGCAAGACAGTGGATAGGGTTGCCACCTAAGTTTTTTATTTTAACGAATTCGATTTTGGCACGAACACTAGATAAAAATGGGTCGGTGAATCCGAATCCGTTGTCAGAATTTCATAATTATAAAATTTTGAAATAGTAGGGCTGCCACCTGATAAAATGTATTCTTAAATGTTTTAAACCTAATTTATTAGTATTAAGGGTTCCCCCCCATGATAGAATTGTTTAATGATGTTAAAAACTTTTAAAAATACATATTATTAGGTGGCTACCCTATTATTATAAAATTTTATAATTTTGAAATTCTGACAACGGATTCGGATTCAGCGACCCATTTTTACCCTTCAGTTCGCGGCAGCCCCGTATTCGTAAAAATAAAAAAATTAAGGTGGCATCCCTATGCACCATCTTGAATTTTAAAGTTCTGACTTCATATTCGAAATCAGCGACTCCCTAACACTGTTAAATGATGTTTTAAATTCTTAAAAATACATATTATTAGGTGGCAACCCTATTACAAAAAATTCATAAATTTTAAATTCTGACAACGGATGCAGATTTAGCGACCCATTTTTACCTAGTCTTCGCGCCAGCACCGAATTCCTTCTCCGATACATACCATCCATCTATTGCCAGTGAACAAGTGGGTATCATCCGTTGCCTTCACCATTTCATGAATAATTCATGAATAAATGAGAAGCCAACTACCGACAAGTGAAGAATTGAAAAAAAAGAGATGAATAGCGACAGTTTCTTCGCAAGAGTAAAAAATATTCTTGTTCACAAACTGGTTTCCTCTTTTTCACTTCATGAACAAAAAAAAAAAATATGCTCAGCTGTTCACGAAAATGAATATGAACACATTTTTTTTTTTAACAAAAAATTCCCTCATATTCATGAAGCTTCATGAGTGAGCAAATACGAACCCTGACTAAAACAAAGTAGGTTTTTTCAATATGACCTAATTTTATTTTAAGAAATATGACTGCAAAAATAATAAATAAAGTTTAAATACTTGATTTATATGACAATTACTCGATGATCAGCCCTTTATTAGCCACAACCCGCCGAAGTCTGCAATCAAAATTGTTACAAGCAGCACGCACTACTTCCATCGGTATTTGTTCCATACATCAGTAATAGCAACTGTAAAATCCTTCAAGCTATTGTACTTATATTCCTTAAGTCGCTGTATCATATATCCCCATATGCAAAAGTCCAAGGGATTACAGTCTGGTGAGCTAGGAGGCCATTTATCTTAAGGTATAAAATCTGTTAAGTTTTGCTTACACCAGTCTTGAACCATTTGAGCGGTGTGTGCAGGTGCGCCATTTTGCTGGAAGCAATAATATTCGTTTTTATACACGGCCTCTACGCTAGGCTTCAGATTTGTCTGCAAGACTTCTTCTAGGTAATACTGAGCGTTTATTTTTACACCTTTGTCAATGAAGACTAGCGGCAATTTATCGCACCTTAGACGATAATGCTTTTTGTCATTTGGGATGTCCTTGTATGATATTGCTTATAATCTGTGATTTTACGTGTGGTGCGGTGCCTCCAAAACGAAAAGTTTTTCGTCGGAAAAAACGATATCATCGCCAGCGTGCCAAGCATAGCCAAGGATAAGTTTCGTTCTTTGCAATCGCTTTTCAACAGTTACGTTAGTAAGTCCATGCATTTTCTTCTTTTTAAAGGTTTTCATATTGAGGTCGAAACACAAAAGGAGCCTAAAAGATTATCGGTTCATTCCTATATTTTTGGGCGTCTTTCGTGCTGAACGGTAACAGTTTCGTCGAATTCGTTCTCTCACTATTTTAATAGCATTCGTTGTACGGACGTTCCGTTTTCTCCCTCTTTTCTTACGGTCTTGTATGGAGCCAGTATCCAGAATCGCAGTATCCAGTTCGCCAGTATCGCTTGATCGTATAATATACGCAATTTTTCTTCACTCCTAAATGTAACGAATAGCGGAAGATTACTCCACAACTTAAACCATTTTTGTATTTATTTACAATTAAGGAGCGTATATCAACCATACCGAACTACTTTTTACTGTCGCAACTTAAACAATTTAAATTTAGTTTTGTATATAACTAAGACTCTAACAAATATTTTGTTATGCACATTTTTATAATCTTACTATGTTTCCAAAAGATATAGTGCTACAGAGTTTTGTATGACCACATATTTGTCACACTGTAAATTATCTTTTTATATAAAAAGCATATTGTGTCTGTCTGTCTGTCTGCTATAGACTCCAAAACTACCGGGCCAGTTGAGCTTTAGTTTTGGATAACGAGAGGTGTCAATCCCCGTACAACTCCAATAAATCAAAAGGCAGCATATTGCCACTCGGAAAAGTTTAGGTCTTTAAATTGGATAGAAGGATGACTTTTAATAAAACCAAGCTCCACAAAAATTATATGTGAGACTGCAAAATAGGGTGTGGCATCAGTACAGTCACACAAACTCCTAGCATAAATACCCCGCAACTCCTTCGCCCATGTCCAGCTTGCATTATCACGATCAAACAATGTTCAAAGTATAGTATATGACTTGTATGTTTCCTTTTTGCCCTCACTTTTTTACAGAGCCGTTTAAGACCAAAAAAGAATCACCACTCGAGGGAGTTAAATCTATATCTGCGGCACCTTGATAATATAAAAATACAGGTGTCCCTATTTATTTTCACATCACTGTATATAAAAGAGTATGTATGCATGTGGGTATGTATGTATGTATTAGGGAGTCCAATCCCGGAAACTTTTCTCGATCCCGGGATTCCGGGATTAGTTCCGGATTGAAAACTTTAAGAAGTAAATAATTCAAAACGTTTTTAACACATTTTTTTATTATTTATTACTTGAAACTAAAATCATATAAATTAATTCATTTATAAAGCAACGAAAACAAAACACATTAAGGGTATTCACAATTGCGTTGTGTTCAGTGTAGTTAAAAAACCCCGTGGTATTGATACCACACTTTACTGATCGGTTCTTAGATTTTTGTTGTTTCACATGAAATCTCTTAAAACCAAAAGTGTGGTAATTTTAAGTAACCCAATGATATGTTGAACGAACGTGGTTCTTAAAGTTCTCTAAACAATCGGTTGCCTGTTATTTTTAAATTGCAGAAATGGAAGAAGCTCAAAATGCAAGTTAAAATTTTTCATGCCATATATTAATAAAATATATCAAATTGGATAGTTAATTTATTTGCATAGAAACAAAAAGCTAAAGTGGGAGGTTCCCAACCACAAACTCTATTTTAAAGGGTGCTCATAATTGTGGTTTTCCACTGTGGCCAAAAAAACCACGATACCACACAATTGTGAATAGCCTTAATGTTAATAAACACACAAAAACTTAAGTAATATTAATGACTAGCAAATTGTATTTATTTAAAGAACAAAAAAGGTATTATTAATACACATTAAAATAAAATTTTTTTAAACACCGTCTTCATTTTTTTTTTGTTTAAGGCAAATTCAGTTTGGAAAAGACTTTTCAAAATTACATTTTTTGTTTCAATTTTTTTAAAAGTAATTTAATATTATTACAAATATAATCTGCTGATGAGAAGCACTGTTCTGATTCTATGCTGGTTGGAGAAATAGTTGTACAATAATCGTAAGCAATTTTTAAGTTTCGATAAGGATAGCCTTCACCACAAAACAAAACTGTTTCCTAAGTCAGAATATCTGACATTTTTACATACATAGCTGACTTCCCGATGTGGCAAATTCTTCTAAAACTTTGCAAAGTCTTTGCTCCAGTGATTCACACCCATCGTCCTTACAATCTTTTTCAACTTCTCTTTATCAACTTAAATTGAAATGTTTGCATTTACATGAATATTTGTAATAGAAATTTTTTATTGAAAAATCCAGGGATCCCGAAAAGAAAATCCCGTGATTTGAAGGGGCTTAAATCGTCGGAGATCTCGGGATTGACTTGCCTAGTATGTATGTATGTACAGGGTTGCCCATATTCGACGGACCCATGTTTTTTTTAAAAAAATCAAAGAAAAAAATAAAAATTTGGCGGTTGGCAATCTTAATCATTTAATTTGTTCCAAGTAGATTTGTTTACATCAATTTTTGAATATGATATCTCTCAAATGGCCGCCTCTGGCGTTGATGTCGTATTGTGCCCTTTTTGCAGCATTTTCCATCGTTTTCGCCAACATTTCGGCCGGAATAGCGGCTATTTCTTCACGAATGTTGTCCTTGAGCTCTTCTACGGTCCTTGGCTTGTTAACGTAAACCTTTGACTTCAAATATCCCCACAAGAAGAAGTCAGGCGGCGTCAAATCGGGCGAACGCGGTGGCCAGTCCAAATCACCACTTTTCGACATCAAACGGCCCGGAAACAAATTCTTCAGAAAATCGATTGTTATGCGACTTGTGTGCGGTGGAGCGCCGTCTTGTCGAAACCAGAACTGCCTCATACGCTTTCGACGAATAATTGGCATCACAAAATTGGTCATCATGTCGCGATAACGCTCCTGGTTGATGGTAACAGCATGGCCATTTTCATTTTGGAAGAAAAACGGCCCAATGACCGTTTTCGCACTAACGCCGCACCAAACTGTGACTTTTTCGTCATGAAGAGGCACTTCTTGAATCTCCTGAGGATTTTCAGTGGCGTAAATACGGCAATTTTGCTTATTTACGGTCCCATTCAATGTGAAATGGGCTTCATCGGACATGATAATTTTGTTCCAAAATTCCTCGTCATCTTCGGCCATTTCGAAGACTCTTTCAGAGCACTCGCGTGGCGTGTATTGTTCCATGGTAAAAATTTGCTTGGACTGACGCTTCAAACGCGGTATGTCATTAAGCGATCTGACATCTCTGTCAAAAGTTATGGCGTTGCCAGATGGGTCCGTCGAATATGGGCAACCCTGTATGTAGGTATAGATTCGAAAACCTGAAGAGAAAAGCAAAATTGAAACAACATCTTAAAAGTGCTCCTGGGAAGTTTGGTGTCGATTTGATAAGGGGGCGTGGTACATTCCATATAACCCAAATTTACACTATAGCCCACAAACCAAAAGAAAATGCTATATATCAGACGGTTTTGATCGTAAAAAACTAAAATGTTGTTTAAATAGTATAAATTTAGTTCTGCGAGCAATATTTCACTGGTGACGACCCCGAATATATTAATACTTTGTCCAAACAAAGTGTAAATAATTTGTTAACATTACTTATCATTTCCTTTTTAAGCATATAATCTTTGCAATCTACTAATAAAAAACATAAATTAAAGAAAGAATCCACCGGATATATTTTTATACCGATATCATATATTTTAAAGATATGTCTTGGGTATTTTTTTTTTGTCTGCCGTTAAAACTCATTGAAACTGTAAAATGACTCAATCTTATTTTAATTTATTTTAACTGTCAATCATCAATTATTTCGAGGAAAGTTTAGCTATCTGAATTTAACCTGTCTGCACATTTTCATTATCTTGTCTATCCTGCTAAATGTTTGTCATTTGCATGACGTCCAAACAGCGACATAATTTATTAAAAAACTTCCTCAAGCATGATATCCTTATGAAGCAGCACAGTGTTTCGCCAACTGAAAAAAATTTAAATTTTAATTTTCAAATGAATGCAAGCTTGGATGAGGTTCAACGTAGAAATAATGGGATATCATCTTAAAAAACAATTTGCATTTCAAGCAAAAATGTGAGAGTGGCTAGTGTGTGAAGAGAATAGTCAGTTCAGGTAGATTTTTTGATATGTGAAGCTGACTGCAAAATTATGATTTGAATCTTTACTGTCGAATTGCTATCTATCGCCATTTATATCAATCTATAGGTGAAATACTCAGTAAACCGTTATTCCCATTAGTAAATACGATATTAAGTTAGATTTAATTGTAATACAGGGTGCTTGCTTATTATAACAATGTTTATATTTTACAGTAGTTAAACGTTTTTAGGTATTTCTTTTACTTAACATTCGAGATAAATACAATATTATTTCAATGTGAATTAAGTGGTAAGTAGAAAAAATATATATATATATAAGAAAGAATTAATTTAATTTATTTTAGCAAATAAATAATTCAATGTTAAATTCAGGTAAGTTTTCTCTTCTTTTGAGTAAGTAAATTAGGAATATAAAACTACATATTTTAATTCAAATAATAAAATTAAATTCATTTCAGTAATCATCAAATCATTTTTTCAAATCATCAAAACAATAAATATAAATTTTGGCTGCTTCGTGTCTTGCTGTGTCGCGTTGTGTCGCGGCAAAACTCGCTCCGGGTTTTGCCCGTCACACTCCCCTCTTAATTCACCGGGCTTTTGGGAGTAATTGTTACCTTTCCGCTTCTCGCTATCTGGATCCAATATTGGATCCCGTAAACTTCTCTTAGGGTCTCAGACTGATAATTAGGGTACGTGTCTTTCACGTACGTAGCCTAATCGTGCGGTTGCTCTTCTTACATTTAACCTATTTTTTTTTTCCCAGTTGTGTGTTTATTTTTACTATCTCATTTTTAATTTATTTAGGCTTAATTTTCTTATGTTATTTTCTGTTTTTTTCTTTTCCAATTATTTTCTTATATTATATTAAGCTTTAACTTTCATTTATTTTTATTTTCATTTAAATTTACCGATTTTATTTTTAGTTATTTAAAGTTTAATTATTAATTTTCTTTTCGTTTCTCTTTTCAGCTTATTTACCGTTTTTATTTTCGTTTATTTTAGGTTTAATCGATATTATATTATTTTTCGTTTTCATTTCTCAGTTTGTTTTAATTTATTATTCTTAATTTATTTTAAACTTAATTTTAATTTTATTTTTCTTTCTCAGCTAAATATACCGATTTTGTTTTCATTTATCATATTATGTTTCTTTGTTTCTATTTTTAGCTTAATTACCGTTTTGTTTTAATTTATTTCAAGTTTAATCGATGTTATTTAATTTTTCGTTTTCATTTCTCAGCATTTTTTTTTTTCCTATTGTTCTTAATTTATTTATGCTTCAAATTTCATTTCCTTTTACTTTTCTACTCTCAGCTAAATGTACCGACTTTGTTTTCAGTTATTTTAAGTGTTATTTATCATATTATATTTCGTTGTTTCTATTTTCAGCTTAATTTTGATTTGGTTATTCTTAATTTATCATAGGCTTTAGTTTTCATTTTTGTTTTCTTTTCCATTCATGCTGATTGTGGTTTCCGGCGAATAACTTTGGAATGCATTGTAGCATATTTTGATCTTTGCCTGGTTCTTGCATTTTTCTGGAGATTCATTTTTCGTCTGTTCATCGGTCGGTGTTTAATGATGTTGTGGGAAGTTCTTAGTGGGCGAACCGCTGCTGAATTTTCTTCTCTTACGTTGGTGATGTATTATTGTTGAGAGTGCTCTCGGCCGTGTAGTAAGTTTTCAGGTCGCCGATGTGGGCCGTGCGGGATTGTGTTTTCCCAATTTTTCTGACACGTACTATAACCGGGGATATAAATGCTTCTATCTTATAAGGTCCATCGAAACGTGGAGCCAATTTGGCCGCAAATTTGTCAATAGCTTTTGACAGGGGGTGTTGCTTCACCCATACGAGCTGTCCGATTTTTGGCTTCCATTGTCTACGTCTTAAATTGTAGTGTCGGGCCTGTGTTTGTGCTGCTTGTTCCATGTTCCTTTTTACGATATTAAATACGCTCTTTAGTCGTTCTGCTCGCTCTCTTATCGAGACTATCTCTTGGCCTGTGCCTATAGTTTGCTCGTCAAACAAGGCATTTGGTAGGCGGGGTTCTCGTCCTTGTACTATAAACGCGGGACTGTACCCTGTTGATTCTGACTCACTTGTGTTATAGGCCAAGGTCAATTCCGGGAGTAGTTCATCCCAAGCGTTGTGTTGTTCTGCCGTATACTGCGCAATCATTGTTTTAATGGTCCGATTCGTGCGCTCTGTGGGATTTTCTTGCGGGGTATAGGGTGCCGTATATCTTTGCTGTACCCCGAGCTCTGTTAGAAAACTCTTGAATTTGTTGCTGGTGAACTGTACGCCGTTATCCGTGATCAAGATTTTTGGGACCCCGAATCTTGCGAGGATTCTTTCGCGGAATGCTTTCACGAGCTTTGTTTTCCTAAACCTTAGCAGATAAAAAGTGTAAAGATGTTCGTAACAGATGTGGATACCGGTAGACAGGATAGGCATTGAAAGATTGTTTGCTTGTTTATTTATTTCTATCACAAATCCAATATTTAAAAAAAAATACAAAGTTGGAGATTCAATCTTAAGATATTGCAACAAATAGGTTCAAAGTATATGATTAATAAAGATAAACGCTTAAAATAATATTAATTTATAGGGAAAAGATAGTAAAAAACCTATATTATTATCACTTGTTAAATTATGGGGATGTTTCGATCTGTCTCTTTGACTTCCCTATAAGAATAGAGACAGAAGCCACTGACTATGACAAACTCCTCAAGAGGGCATGGGCTGATGTCCTGCATTTGTAGGAGAAAGACAGGGTCAAAAGTACTGGGTATTTTTCTTATTTGTGTCATGGTATGCAATTCTGAAGTTGGGAATCTACTTGGCAAGTCAAAGATAGTCTTTAGATTCTTGTTTTGTATTACGTGAAGGCGTTTTAAGTCAGTATTTGCACAATCCTTCCAAACGGGACAGGCATAAGTCAGGAGAGGTCTAACACACATTTTATAAATCAATATTTTTTTCTTGATATTTAACTTCGACTTTTTATTTAAAAGGAAATACAGAGCTTTACTACATCTTGTAGCTTTAATGCAGATGTTATCGATGTGCGGTTTAAATAACAATTTATCGTCCAAGAAAACTTCTAAATATTTGACTGACTTTGAAAGTGGTGTCAAGTTAATTTGAACTGTGAACGGTAGAGTGGGAACACGTTTTGGGGACTTATTATATGGAAATATTACAGCTTGGGTTTTTTCATTATTAACTTTTATTTTCCATTTATTAAAATATTTTATAGCCAAAGATAAGGCACCTTCCATATTTATAATAATTGCGTTTGAGACTTTCCCAGAAATGATTAGGACGCTATCATCAGCGTAAAAGGCTTAGTCTATATTAGCGGACGACTTGAAATCAGAAATATATATAGAGTATAAAAAAGGTCATAACACCGAACCTTGTGGAACTCCGGCTGATACTTGTTTTTCAGTGGAGTTAAAACCCTCAACTTGAACTACAAAACTCCGATTAGATAGAAAACTTTTAATAATCTTTATAAGATATAGAGGACATCGTAAAGTGTTTAATTTGTACAGAAGACCGTTGTGCCATATATAGTCAAAAGCTTTCTCAATATCTAAAAGTACCACTCCAGTGGAATACTTTTTAATTTTATTCGCCTTGATAATATTAACTACTCTTTTGACCTGATGAGTAGTACTGTGTCCGGCTTTAATCCAAATTGAAACTGATTAATAGCATTGGTTTCATCTGTGAAACTTTTAAGTCTATCAAGAATAATTTTCTCAAAAATTTTGCCTAGACAGCTCAATAAGCTAATGCTTGGTTTTCACTATGTCATTTGTATGACGACACAAAATTTTATCACCTGAAATATCATCTTAATAAAACTGTAGAACATTTTCTGCATAGCTCCATTTAATAATTTATTTTTTTTTAATTTTCCAAGATTGCCAAAGTTAGAAAAAACGACAACATGTTGTTATTTTCAGTTTGATTGACAACAACTGACCACTGAAAATGACATAGTGAAAACCTAGCATAATAGGCCGATAGCTTGAAGGTAATTTCGGGTCTTTGTTCTGTTTTAGGATTGCTATAACTTTAGCTTTTTTAAAACTTTGAGGAAAATGGCAAAAATGCAAACAAAAATTTAAAATTCTAACTAAAACGTTTAAAGCAGAGTCTGGAATACTTTTAAGGATTATGGGGCTTTACGATTTTTTTGATTATTTATTAAAGATATAATTTCAAAAGCATCTGTAAGAGCACTGGAATCTTCGTTTTGTAAATTATTTGCAGCTAAATTGCTAACGAATAAATTCACTTCACTATCAAAGCTATGAGTTAAAGAGGATGGTATCAAAAATGCTTTCGAAAAATGATCGGATATGGCTCTCCTCCCATCGATTTCATCTCTAAATTATGATTAGCTAATTTCACTTTATCGATGACCACACATTTTTCTCCTATTCACAAAAATTGCCTGTCCCTGAAAATGCAATAAGTGCATTATTACTCTGACGCTTTGATTCCACAGTCAGTCTTTACGCTAGAGTTTAGGGTTATTAGATTAAGAGTGTAACTCTACTCTTTTGTTGTTGCCTGACTCAACAAAACTGACTCACGCTAGGATAAGTGCAATAAACAAAAATATTACACATGCATTCAAGTGCCGATTTTTATTGCTTGACAAAAAAAATCAATTTTCATTGTAACTTGAACCAATATTTTGTTTTTGAACGTTTTACATATGTGACCAGAATTATAAGTAAGTTTGCTGGTGGTCTCAGTAATTAAATAACTTACCCTTACCCTTAACCCTTTAAGACGAAGAAATTTCCGCTGGAAATTTTCAAAATTTGATTGCGGATTCTTACTCGGAAACACAACATTTCAAGACTAAAGTGTTGTCAAAATTTAAAAGTTACTTCTACGAAAAAAATCATGGGACATATGTGTCCCATTCGTCGTCAAAGATAAAAATTTGGGAACAAATGCATTAAATATTAAAAAGCATTTTGTCGTTACAAAATACAAGCATGGAAACGTTTACATTATAAAATAAAAAATCTGCAAATAAAATTAATGTGACATGTCCAAAAATGATAACCCGATATAAAGCAGGAATGGGAGACGTTGATCTTATGGACAAAAAAAAAGTATAGTGTTAAGTATCTTTCAAGTAACTTTTTAAGTAAGAAATATTTATTTATTTATTTTCAGTCCTACTATGAATATGTGAAACTGTCGGCCTTTGTCGGTCGGCCTTTGTAGTCTAGTGGAGAGTGCGCTAGACTCTCAACCCAAAGGTCCCTGGTTCGAATCCGGGCTCAGGCATGGTTCTTTTCACTTTCTTTGTTCTTTCTTTGTCCTACATTTAAGAATTATGGAAAACTAAAAATCCACAATTAAATTGTGGAAAATGTGAAGGAATGGAACAACTAAGGGCTTGAAATGCTTGCCGATGTTAAGGAATAACACTAGCCTCGGTTAAAAAGCAATTCAAATTGTCTTTCGCAGTTGTTTCCCCTAATCAATAATTCACGTATAGTTCCAATCAATTCCTCTAAATAATCTATCCCTTTCCTTTCAGGTCAAAGACCAAACCTTGTTTGTATAAGGCGCATGCCTTGGTTCTTTGATATTTTTAAAAAAAAAAAAAAAACTATGAATATCGTAACCAAAAATCGTAACTCGAATATCAGTTTTTAGGAAATGATGTGTTGGTTGCACAAAAAATGGAATCGAAAATCGAACAAACACAATTTATTTCATGTGTAAAATATCAATGTGCTTTACTGGGGGCAGTATTGTTTTGAAATTTATCACAACTAAGTTCGATTTTGATTTAGTTTATATGAACCATTTATAGGATCTTATAATTTTAAATTATTTTTTTAAGTTTTGGTTTATGTTTTATATATTTTTTACTGAATTGTTTGTGTTTTCTTTGTTTTTTAATTATAAAATAATTAATTAGCCCCCCCGTGAAAACTATAGAACTAATTTAAAATGCGTTGATCAATAAATTTACATAAGGCATTGGCACATCTAATACTAAAAGTTTATCCAACAGTATTTTTTTTTTGTTTATAAAAAAAAAAGATCAACGAACCAAGGCATGCGCCTTACACAAACAAGCTTTGGTCTTTGACCTGAAAGGAAAATGAATAGATTTATTTAGAGAAATTGATTGGAACCAAACGTGAATTATTTCCAGCCCTTAGTTGTTCCTGTCCTTTAATTCCACATTGTTCCACAATTTAGCTATGGATTTTTAGTTTTCCATAATTCTTAAATGTTGGAAAGAACAAAAAAGTGAAAAGAACAATGCCCGAACCCGGATTCGAACCAGGGACCTCTGGGTTGATAGTCTAGCGCACTCTTGACTAGACTACAAAGGCCGACATATTAGGAAACCGAGATATTAGGAAACTAAAATTGCCAAAAAAAACATATAAATTTCTGACTTTGAGACGCCCTTAAACCCAACTGAAACAACAAAACCCAAAGAAGGAATTTCCCAGCAGCGGATTTGCCAGTGGCTACCATAGAACTAATACAGAATAAATTACCAGGTAAGGAAGCATTACTTTTTTCAAAAAGTAATGCGTCTGCATATAGCAGAAGTAATTAACTCATACCTCATTACCTGTAATGTAGCATACAAGGAAAAGTAATGCAGTGATTTTTATAAATTAATACAAGTAGCATGTTACTCCATAACTTCTAGGTAATGCTGAAGGAAGGCGATCACTTACCTCCTGTCTCATTCAATGTTAAATGTAAGGCCTTTTATGCATAGTAAGGTAATATAGTCGGAAGTAGTGGTCATTACAAGGTAATTGATGCTTCATATATTCGGAATATATTCCATCCGCTACTGGGTTGTTTTTAACCGAACAACACCTATTTGGTCAAAATCCATTAAAAAAAATGTGCCTGTAATGACGAAAAAACCAAATGGGACATATGTGTTAAATATGTGTCAATGGGTAAAATATGACTTGGTATTAGTGACTATGTGAGTACACTACAAAAAATTCTATCCTGAATGATACCTTCTCATAAGTGTATTTTAATGTGAAATATCTATTGACACTATGCTCAAGTCCCGGTATATCGTCCTTAGTATCGAAAATTAGTCCGAAGTGCAAAAAAATCGTTATTTTTTGTATGAAAGTCTACATTTTACACCCCAAGACCTTGTTACAAAACCGAATACTTCATCCTACATTTTAGGTATGTGTTAGCTGGTTTAGGTATGTGTTAGGTATGTGTTAGCTGGTTAGCAAAATTATGATTTAAATTTACTTCTATTGAAAAATGTTCTAGAAGTAAAATGCTCATTTGAGGAATTTTTTTTTTTAATGTTAGAAGATCAAATGTTTGCATTCTGAATTTTTCTCAAAAGTGTCTTTTAATGTAGAAAATAAATTTTTTTCTATGCTCAAGTACCGGTCTATCGACTTTAGTGCCGAATTTTGGACCAAAATGCAAAGAATAGTGATTTTTGGATGAAATTCAGAATTACACATCGTAAATTCTAAACTTGTCCCAAAACAAAATAGTCTTTCCTGTACTTGGAATATGTGATAGCCGATGTCAAAATTATGATTTTAATCCTGATTTCCAAAATAGCCATATATCGTTCTTCATGCCGTAAAATGGGTCTCTATGAAACAAGGCCCCAGGAAATAAGGCCCCAAACTACAAATGAAATAAGACCCCAAACATTTCTATACAAAACAACAACACAAATAATTGGGATGCTATTTCCTATTGTGGGGCTTTATTTCATTTTTGAAAAATGAGGCATTATTTCATAATGAAATAAGGCCCCAAGAGTAAAATTAAATGAGGCCCCAAAAATGATATTAGGAAATAAAAGCATGAATATTTGGGGTGTTATTTCGATTTTTATGGTCTTATATCATTTTTTAAATTAGGGCTTTATTTCAATGTAAAATAGACCACCAAAAGTTTTAACACTCCTCGAGGGCCAGACTTGGATACGATTGTTATAACAGCTTTTCGCTTTTTGTTATTAAAAATCCATTGAAAATTTCTTAATTGGAAAAATTTTAAAAAATGTGTTAAAAAATTAATTGTGAAAAATTTCATGGTAAAAGAAGGACCACTGAACTTCTCTATGTCCTCGATCAAAAAATGATATATAGCAAAAAAATGCGCTTATAAAACTATAATAAAATATGAACAATGGCAAGAGACCTGTAAAGCAAGTGTTAACTTTTTGGCGGAAGGATAATTAAACTACGTTCGCACTTCACAAGATCTCTTACGAGTAGGAAAACAACGCTTTGAACTTAAATTCGATTCTATTGAAGTTAAACTAAAGGTACGAAATATAAGAGAACTAACAAAGTTTTCTTAATAATTACATATTTGTAAATCAAGATAGATTTACAAAACAATAATTATTATATCACATAAGCTCAAACGATTTGGATTTCAAATTAATAAAAAGATTTAGTGTAGTTGAATATTATTTTTTCAAATTCTTGATAAGATTAATGAATTCTTAAAGATATTAAATCTTGGTTACAAATAAAAATATTAACAGTTTTGGGGTGTTTTCATTTATTGTGGGGTCATTTTTCAGTTTTAGGATGTTATTTCCTTAATATTGGGGTATTTTCCCAATAGAACTATACCCCAATTTTGGGGCCTGATTCCGTTTTAAGCTGTCAGGCCTTTTATTTGGGATGCATTTTCGCGAAGGCTTTTAAAAATCTGGCATATTTAACTTTGGGGCGTTATTGCATCATATTAGGATGTATTTCATAAGAACTTGTTCTATAATAAGCCATAATTTTGGGGTCTTATTTCATTTTAGGTTGGGGCTTTATTTCGTAGGATGTTATTTCATAATGAAATAAAGCCCCATATTTGGGGCCTTTTTTCGTTTTGGTTTTGGGGCCTTTCTTCCTGGGGCCTTATTTCACAGAGCCGTAAAATGGTCTAGAAGTCAAATTATTTTTTTCTAAAAATTTTAGAAGATGTTTCCATCCAGAAATTTCGCTCAATAGTATATTTTATTGTGGAAAATCGATTGGCACTTTACTTAAGTCCCGGTCTATCGTCACTTGTACCGAAATTTTGGTCGCAGTTATTTTTTTATTCCGCATTATGATCTAGAAGTTGAATGCTCAGTTGCGGAAGATTATTTTTAAACAAAAAAAAAACGATAGAATATAAAAAGTTTCCATTCCGAATTTTTGTTTAAAGGTGTATTTTTATATGGAAAATCAATTGGTACTATGCTCAAATGCAGGGTCTATCGTCCTTGGTAGTGAATTTAGGCGTTAAAAATTATTAGGAACTTATGAACAGAGCTGTGATATAATTGGTTACTTTTAAAGATACTTTTACAATTACAGTAATTGTAATTTTTCATTGGTAACTATAACTGTAATTTGTTTGTATACTTGGGCTTTCAATCCCCAAACCCGAATGCCGAAATCCCGGGATCCTGAACCAAATTATAGTGCCGGGATTCCAAACCCTAAATCCAGGGATTTTATTCACAAGAAAATAGAAAAATTGTCAGCAACTATAAATGCAACTGCAATGTAAACGATGCTTTTATTATTATCGAAATCACACTGTTCTTTTTTTATCTCTCTATACACTTTGAAAGTCTATTTTTAAGTTTGTTTTGGTTGTGATCTTTAAAGACTCCGTTTACTAGGCTGTTCAACTTTGATGGAATTTTGAAAGTAGCAATAGTTTTTTTTTTTTAAAAAAAGATCAAAGGACCAAGAAATGCGCCTTATGGAAACAACGTTTGGTCTTTGACCTGAAAGGAAAGGAATAGACTATTAAAGGAAGAATTGATTGGAAACACACGTGAATTGTCGATTAGGCGGAACAAAGGCAATTTGAATTACTTACAACCGAGGCTAGTCTTATGTCTTAACCTCGGCAAGCATTTCCAGCCCTCAGTTGTTTCTCTCCTTTTCTTCCACATTTTCCACAATTTGGTTGTGGATTTCTTGAATGTAGTAAAGAACAAGGAAAGCTAAAAGAATCATGCCCGAACCCGGATTCGAACCTGAGTCCTCTGAGTTGATAGTCTAGCGCAGAGGTCGGCAATCTTTTAAGTCGAAAGAGTCAAAAATTACGGTGCACAAAATTTCAAAGTTTTCAAATAGCCACAAAATTATTTCTTGCCAACAATAAATAGTACTCGCATAAATAAATTTTTTTGATAAAAAAAAACACTAATCTATTCATAAGATAAAACTTAATTAACTTAATTTATTCATAAGATTAAACTATCAATTTATTTATATATAAGTAGTAGGGAGTCCAATCCCGGAAGCTTTTCTCGATCCCGGAATTGTCGGGGTTGAAAATCTCAATCCCGGGATCTCGGGATTAGTTTGGGATTGAAAACTTTAAGAAGTAAATAGCTCAAAACGTTTTTAATACAATTTTTTATTATTTATTACTTAAAACTAAAAAATGTAAATTAATTCATTTATAAAGCAACAAAAACAAAACACATTAAGGGTATTCACAATAATTATGAGAACGTTTGCTCGCACGAATATATTGATCTGAAGATAGTCAGCGCTCCAAATGCCAACTTCTTCGCCTCAATGTAGCAATATGGAAGAATATTCCATGCGTCGAATATAAGTGCCGAATATAACTCGCGGCATTTCTTTTAAAGCTGTCCACTTTGGACAGAATTGGAGGTCCAGAAATGGATTTCGTTACTATTTGTGTAGAGAGGATTTACTATGAATGCTAGAGTGGTTTTGTTAGTTTGGAATTGCTCAAATCTGTCAGCAAATTCATCTTTCACTTTTTTATAACTGTGCTGACGTAATTCGTGTCAACAGTTGCACTAGTTTTATAGCGATATTGCTTTAGAAATTGAAAATGAAATGAATTCATTTTCTTCAAAACAAACCAATTCTTCTATCAAAACATAGGCTGGGTTTCCCTTTCCTTGCAGTTTTAGATTTAGCTCATTAAATTTCGCTGTAATATCCATAAAGTAAAGTTTTTGCAATCATATGTCGCTCTCTAATTCAAGGTGATTAATGAATGTTTCATTAAGGAATGTATTTATTGCATTCAAGCACAAAGCAAAACGTTTCAACACCTTACCTTTGGAAAGCCATCGAACTTTATTGCGAAAAAGAGGTCGGAATACCAAGTCTCCATTTCGTTTATTTTTTGTGATTTATTTTTCTCTGAAGAATCGTTGTTGCCCCTTTATTTTTACCTGTCATACTTCTGGCTCCATCAGTTGCTATTGAAATGATTTTATTTAAATCGATCTTATTGTCTTCAAGGCATTTTTGCTCGATATTCGCTATATCTTCCCCTCTAGTTTGTTCTAAGAGCAGTAACAATCCTAGAAGTTCTTCTTTTGGGACAATATTTGGCTAAATATGTAACATTTGAAGACATTTTAGCTTTTCTATCTTGTACTGTTTTAGCGGATAGTAGCAAATCTTTGATTTTTTCAAGATTTCTGGTTTGTTTTTGAAATCACGAAACAGTTCTTCAGATGCACGTAGTTCTTCAAAAATACTTTCGCGGTAATATCCAAAAGTAGTACTTTGTTTCTTTTTTTGACAATTGACTTAAAAAAGTAGTTAGGTATCTAATTTGGAAAAAATATATCTAATATATATTTTAAAAATATAATACTTATTATGTTACCTACATTAACTTCGGTTTTTTATTATCATTATATATGTATACGTACATACAAACTCTTTTACTTGATGACAAACTATATGTCACAGCCAAACCACTGGTGAAGACGACAAATTGTCTTGCTTCGAAAACGAATTAAAAACTACATAGAAACATCCGACGACGGCGTCACTCGAAAGCTTCCGACGGACTGACGACACTAAGGATGCGTGTCACGGGGGAGGGTATGAGAGATAGAATCGGCGCCTAATTCTCGTTAATCGATTCAGAACGATTTTTGAATGTTTTTGTTTTTTATAAAATAAATAATATTTTCGTATTGAAGTTAAGAGCCGCAGCTTCACATCTAAAGAGCCGCATATGGCTCGCGAGTCGCAGGTTGCCGACCCCTGGTCTAGCGCACTCATCACTAGACTTCAAAGCCCGAAAATTACTATGCTATTAAATTTTTACTATAAAATAAATATTTTACTTACATCATACTTTTTACTAACAGCTTATTAATATATTTGAACAAGAAGTTTTGATTACTTTTTAAATTTTTGAAAAGATAAATTTATGTGGTTTGTTTTGCTTTACTTATTTACGTTAATATTTTTATGTTTATAATGATGTGCAATATTATTTGATATTTTTAAATATTTTTGGTTTTCATTCTGAAATTAATGTTAATATAAGAAATCATAACGTTTTTTATTAAATTAATTTATTATAAGAATAATTTAAATATTAAAAATTTAACAAATATCTCTAGTTAAGGACCGGTAAAGGTTATGATTTTTATTAGAAAAATCATACCATATTTTTTTCTAATTCATTTTTTTTGTGTGTATCATTTGATGTATATTTTTTCAATCATAAAATTTACAAGTGGATCCCCTAAAAAACAAAATGGAACTTCATAATTCGACTTAATCTTTCCATTATTATTGATTATTTTTTTCCTTATATCCTTCTTTGTACATCATAACTGCTTTGTAACCCTTGTAATTTTGAGTACATTAGTAATTATGATTTCGTCTTGGATTTGTCTTATGCAATATGTGTTTTCGAATGTTTTAAGTACCTACACTCAAAAATATTTGTGTTTAAATATTACAAATAACTGCGTCCATTTTACGAATTTTATTCGTAATTTTCAGCTATGAATAGGATTCGTAGAATCGACGTAAATTAGTACATATTACGAATATTTTATTAGTTTACGTACAAAAACAAATGTATATGGTATGAATATATCGTCGCCGCTATGCCAGAAGGTGCTATACCCACTTCTGCTCATTTTGAGAAAATTGCAAAATACTATTGAAACGGCTAGCTGAAATTCAAATTATTTTGAAATGCAGTGATACTTTCAAATTATATGTAGTTAATACTTGCCTAAAATTATGCATACTTTGTCAGATGAAAACTGTACACCATCATTGGATTACTGAAAAAATTGGATATAGCACTTTTTGGCATATTATTGGTTTATTAATGTTACACAAAAGAATGGATATAGAACCCTGGTAATTCTCTAAAAACACACTTTTCAAATAACATTTATTTCAAAACAAGGAAAGTTAACGAAAAACAAATCTAGTAATATACCATTGAACAAAATGTTGAAAAATTAATTATCCTCTGATTCGGAATTCGATTCAACGGTTTCATTTCCAATTGGCAATGAGCTGAAAGAAAGCATTTTTTAACTTTGGTTTTTGCACTAAATACTAAAAGACATGTTTCTCACTCAATCCAAGCATGGAATTCCTGTGGAATAAGCTTTTGAGTACATAAACTTTGCAAGTCCCGTTTTTTGGCTACTGTTATAGGCAGGAGATGTTCGTAAAGTAATGGCCAACTAAAGCTGGCCTTCCTCTGACTTTACGCACTTCAACATTAACAAACTAAAAATAAAAACTATACTTGTAAATAAACTCACCAATTTATAAGCAAATGAATTGTTTTCGTACTTTATATTTTTGTTCATAATAGTAGTATTTAACACCAATTTGCCCAGGCATCGATTTGCAAAACATCAATGATTTTATATTCAACCAATTCAATTTTTCTCCGTCATTGAACACAATAACTTTTTTCATTGATCTGGCACTGACCAATTTTAAATCAATGAAATCACTGTGTGACATTCGTACCACATGGTTTGGATGCTTACGCCGAGCTTGACGAATAACGTTTGACCAATCATTCATGGAAAATAGAGAAAAGTTTTTGGCCGAATGTTCAATAGCAGAATGCATACTGTCGACGTCCATTTGAGTGTGGCCCACTTCTAGAAAATTTTGTTTGATGATTTCAATTGGGAGATTTTTGTACTAACTGAAGCAACATAACGATTGCGGTACAATTATCAGACCACAAAACAATTTTTCGGTACCCTTTTTGCATTCCTCCTTCAATGAATGTTTTCACACAAGATCCGATTTCACTACTTCCTCTTTTGCCATCAACTTCAGACCAAATGTAGCAAGTTCCATCACGAGTTGCTTCATTATAAACAGAGAAGTTGTATACACATAGTTTTCTTTTGTAATAGAATGGGCTTGCTTCAGCCTGTGGTATCTGAAAAACTGATTGCAAATCCATGGTAGAAACTATCAACTCTTTATCCATTGCACAATTTTCGATGTCTGATCTCATTGCAGCACGGCTTAATTCTTTTCGTTTAATGTGTGCTTCGAAATCAGATTTTTGTTCTTCTGATGGTTCAATGGCTGATTGGGCAAGGGTACACGTAGCACATAAATCTTTTTTGGGCTTGTGAAATGCCATGTTGTAATCCTGACCGAAAACTTGTTTGTACTTTTCATAACTGACTTTTACAGAATCTGTTCCTGCTGCTTTTTCTTTGAAAAGATCAAACATTTTCGAAATACTTAAACCACTGCTTAAATACAATCTTTTTGATGATTTTCGGCAATAGTGTGACTCTATTGGTGGGAAAGATTCAATATGATTCTTGATGGCAGCAATTACCTCTGGATTCAATTTGTTGTGAGGTTCATGTTTTCCTCTTTGATCTTCGCCCAAAAATTCACCAGTGTTTGATCGATCTTTGTTTGCCAAAGCAATGGGCTTGTACGAAATTGCAAGGGTCGCACAGAAGAATTCACGGCACAATTTTAAATTTTCATTGTTTTTTGGTAAAACGTATTCATAAGCCAAATTCTTTCTGAAATTTACTTCTTTTTCGGATCTTTTTCTTTTCACTGGAATGGCTTTGGTATATTTCAGGAGGAAGTTGCGTTTAGCTTTAAAGGTATCTCTTTTTTTTAAATAATCATTGAATATTTCCAGACGATCTTCCTCTGTAAATAAACTGCACTTGTAATTCGTTGGTTCTTTGTGAGAGTGATTTATCAAAGGATTCATCAACTTCGCCATTTTCATCGTTTCTTTTTCATCCAAATGCTTTTAATTCACATAAACTACTGTTAATTTCAGAAAAGTTATACCTACCCTGATCACTTTCGTAAAGCCTATCGGCGGCGGCTTTAAACCAGCGTGCGCCGTTTTAATTTTGTTTTTTAATTTTTCCAAATGAATTGTTATTACGAAACCAAAAACCAAAAAAAAAATAATTAATTTTGAGGAAAAACTTAAAACTATAAATTCTTAAAACAAAGAATGATTTTGCCGTTTTACCCGGTTTTACAATGCTTATGGCGCTTTCTTCTTCCAAAATTGGTATGGCAAAAAGTTCTACATCCACATAGCACCTTTTGGCATACCAAGGAAGACAAAATGGATATAAAACTTTGCTTGTTATGCAACCAAAAATTAAAACAAGGATGTAGGACTTTTGGCAGAACACAGAATGGTTTGTGAAACATTAATATACTAATAACTCTAATATTGTGAATTTTGGATGTAGCACCTTTTGGCATACCACCGACGATATTTGTTACATTTACGGTTGATCATAATATCTAATAACGAACAAATAAAAAAATATTCTGTCTGAGCTGGAGTTTGTACCTCGGCTCTGTAGCTTACGAGCCACGCACTCCACCAGCAGGCTACAGCCACTTTACAATCATACAGGTTATTATACTCTGTAGTTGTTCAACAAGCCAAGCTGTACGATTTCAGTTTTACATTTTTTAAACTCAACTTATAATTCGTATATTCTATTAATAATTCGTACGGTCAACCCACAAATGAATTGTTTCTACTAATGTTATTTTTTATTAGTAAATAGAACAAAATAGAACATTTTACGAATGAATTCGTAAAGATATCACAAAAAATACTTTGTATATTGCACGAATATTTTTAGAATGAACGAATATTTTGTTTACGAATATCATTTGTAGAGCATTCCTTTTAAGCGATTGCCAACCGATTACCGAAGCGATAACCAACGGACTACCAATTACCGAAGCGACTACCAACTTATTACCTAAGCGATTACCGAATCGATTACCAACCGATTACAGAAGCGATTACCAACCGAGTACCGATTACTGAAGCGATTACCGATTACCAAAGCTACTACCAACCGATTACCAAAGCGATTACCAATTGATTACTAAGCCCACTAGTGACTACCTGAAGCTGCATAATTAAGAAGTTATAATAAGGATAGCGTATTCAATAAATTAACTTTGTAAATTACTGAAAACCGTGCGTCTTTTATATTCAAAATAATTTGTGAGAGTTAATGGACCATTTCACAGGACCCTGGAGCGACGTCACAAATATAAATTTTACTAATAAATGTTGTAAGTGTATTAATAACGATGGCGTTTTGATTTTTATTTTAATAATAAAAAAATAAAAATAAATAATATGCAATCTTCTTTGCCAAAACGCAGAAATTTAGAGGAAGAGTTATTAATGGTCCCTGCTTTTAACACAGTTAAATGCCATTATTTTAAAATTTTGGAATTTCGGATCCTGAAAAATCCCGTAAAAATTTTTATTTTGTTAATTTTTATATATTACAATTGCTGTAATTGTTATCGAAAAGTAATTTTAATCTGTTTCTGTAATGTAATGTTCTTGTAATCTTCTTTCGAAGTTATAGCCTTACCTGCGTAAGGGGGCATTTGCGACCCTTGCGATCCATACAATTTTTTTCTTGTCTCAACCAAACACATACAATAAGAGCCAATAAAATAATTTTGCCAATGTGACTGTTAAAGACGAAACACTGTCCAACGTAGTTTGGACCAATTTCTTGCAATGAGATCTCGTTAGTGAACAATATTAAAGCTGCTATGCTTACGTTGAACACTCATTACTTAAATGTAACGAACACATGCGGCGCGTTTGTTTGCAATAAACTAAGGTATGGCAGGAGCAGATTTGCAGTAACCGGTGGGCGTTTATTTCCCTGCAACAAAGATAGTAACTAATAAATTGAAGCTCCTCTTTTGCAAAATATAGTATACAAGTAGCTTTAGCCATAATTTTTTTATGTGATGTAATTTTTTCAATAAGTTTTTCTTTCTCTTTTTATTCCATTTACATCGTGCTAGCAAATATATTTAGTAAATATTTAAATATTAAATAAACACAGAAACGATTTTATTTTTATATTTTAATATAAGTGCACCACTTTTTATATACAACCCTTGACATTTGGTCCCTTGATAAAATGTTGCTTATATTTTTTTGCCTGCTCATTGTGAGAATTTGTATGTCCTTCAATTATATGATGCAATTAGTGTTGACCTTAATTTTTAAAAATTTTTTGGTTCTTGTCTGTTTATTATCTATCTCGCTTGTAATAATTTTCACTCATCCGTCGTTTGTTCTCATGACGTTTGTCACATTTGCGCTCGTAACTTATTTATTATTTTTATGCGCAAAATTTATAAATAATAAAATGTGTGCCTTTATTTTTCCAATATATATATATAAAAAAGCTCGAGTGTGATGTCAACCCTTTGTATATATAATACAATGTATAAATGTTTGTATGTTTGTATTTGTACATTGTAGCTATAAAATGGCAAATTCAAAAATAGTCTAAAAATACATAGTTACTCTCCTCGGCTGCCTTTTAGCCACTTTGGGCCCGTTTGAAAAATGTCTAGCTGGGCAATTTCAATGCTTTTATATTTTGCTGTTTTCTACGCCACGTACTTTTGTTTTAGCAGGCATTTTTTTGTTTGTGAAATTGTTTTTCTTGTTTTTGTTTTTCTTTCTTGTTAACAATTCAGCTTGTTTGGCTAAAATTGTTGTGACATACAGGGACACAAGCTTTATGGTTTTTAAATAAAATATAACCAGTACTTTTTTTAATTAAAACTCATGGGCTTACATACAAAAAAATGATTTATCTTAAATTCAAACTGCAAAATATTTTAAATTTACACATGTTGTTTTGTATTTAATGTTATTTCTTCTCTTATTTTTCAGATAAAAGAGCGATTTATACACTATGAGTGCAGGACTTCTCTAACCGCGAGTACTAATCTACTGTAAGTAAGCATGTTAACTTTTACAAACCATTTACAGTATCTCTGTGAGAAGCTTTACATTATTAAGAAATAAAAATTGTGTGTGGACTCCACTATGCCCATTATTTGACAATCATCATATGTTACTCGTCACACCATATTTTTCTGACGATATCTATTATAGGAACCATTTCCTACCATATATGCCTTTATCTACACTATTTTCAATTGGAATTCAGAAATTATTCTTCAAAATCATCAAATAGTGATCATTTGACATTGAGAAGATATGTTTTGAAATTCATTTTAGATCAATTGAAATTAAAAAAGGTCATTTGAACTTTAGGAAAAATCATTTGAATTTAATTCATATTCAGAAATTTCATTTGATATTTTAAAAAGATAAATTGAAATACAAAGACTACATTTGAAAATTAAACGTGATAAATAAAATATCCGGAAATTCTGAATTAAACCAGTTTTTGCATTTTGAGGAAGCACTTCAAGTTAAAATTGAAATATTCGTGCAGCGTATCAATAAAAAGAATTTTTTTTTTTCATATGTATATGTTCTAAGCAGGGCTCGGACTTTGATGACCTAAAAACTTAAAAAATTACCTTAAAAAATGACAAAAATTAACTAAAAACTGCACAAAATTACCTTAAAACTGACAAAAATTACATAAAAAACGCAAACAATTATATAAAAAATAAACGAAAATTACATCATAAAAGGACGATTTATGCACCAAAATGTTCGTTAAGCTACTGCCTACAAGACTGCATCCTTGGAAGACTTTTAAAAATTACATTTCTTGTTCATTTCTAATGTCCTTTTCTTTTTTTATGTAATTTTTATGAAACTTTTCTTTTTTTTATTTTTTTGCCATGAATTCCCTCTAAAATCCAAACAAAAGAACGATTCATGCACTACAATGACCACCATGGCATTGTGCTTAAGGCGGGTTACTTCTTTGTCAAAATGCATTTTGCTCTATCTCTTGTAGTTTAGGAGTTGTAGAACACTTTTTGGAGTATAAGTATGCCATATATATGGATTTTTCGCCATAACTCCCAAACCATACATCCTACAAGGACGATTTATACTCTAAAATGTTTCTAATACATGTATACACAAGACTGCATTTTTAGAAAAAAATTTTTTTCAAGAATCTTAGTTTTCTACGTCATTTTTTGTGATTTTCTAGGTTTTTTTTAGCCATAACTCCCTAACCATACATCGTAAAAGGACGATTTATGCACCAAAATGTTCGTTAAGCTACTGCCTACAAAACTGCATTCTTGGAAGACTTTTAAAAATTACATTTCTTGTTCATTTCTAATGTCCTTTTTTATGAACTTTTTATTTTTTTTTATTTTTTTGCCATGAATTCCCCCTAAAATCCAAACTACATATCGGAAAAGGACGATTCATGCACTACAATGACCACCATGACATTGTGCTTAAGGCGGGTTACTTCTCTGTCGAAATGCATTTTGCTCTATCTCTTGTAGTTTAGGAGTTGTAGAACACTTTTTGAAGTACAAGTATGCCAAAAACATCTGGATTTTTCGCCATAACTCCCAAACCATACATACTACAAGGACGATTTATGCTCCAAAATGTTTCTAGTACATGTATACACAAGACTGCATTTTTAGGAAAAATTTTTTTTTCAAGAATCTTAGTTTTCTACGCCATTTTTTGTGATTTTCTAGTTTTTTTTTAGCCATAACTCTCTTACAATACATCATTAAAAAACAATTTATGTACCAAAATGTTCGTTAAGCTACTGCCTACAAGACTGCATTCTTGTAAGACTTAAAAATTACATTTCTTGTTCATTTCTAATGTCATTTTTTATGAACTTTTTCTTTTTTTTTTATTTTTTTGCCATGAATTCCCCCTAAAATCCAAACTACATATCAGAAAAGGACGATTCATGCACTACAATGACCACCATGGCATTGTGCTACAGGCGGGTTACTTCTCTGTCGAAATGCATTTTGCTCTATCTCTTGTAGTTTAGGAGTTGTAGAACACTTTTTGGAGTACAAGTATGCCAATAACATCTAGATTTTTCGCCATAACTCCCAAACCATACATCCTACAAGGACGATTTATGATCTTAAATGTTTCTAATACATGTATACACAAGACTGCATTTTTAGAAAAAATTTTTTTTTCAAGAATCTTAGTTTTCTACGTCATTTTTTGTGATTTTCTAGATTTTTTTTTTAAGCCATAACTCCCTAACCATACATCGTAAAAATGTTCGTAAAGCTACTGCCTACAAGACTGCATCCTTAGAAGACTTTGAAAAATTACATTTCTTGTTCATTTCTAATGTCCTTTTTTATGAACTTTTTCTTTTTTTTTATTTTTTTGCCATGAATTCCCCCTAAAACCCAAACTACATATCAGAAAAGGACGATTCATGCACTACAATGACCACCATGGCATTGTGCTTAAGACGGGTTACTTCTTTGTCGAAATGAATTTTGCTCTATCTCTTGTAGTTTAGGAGTTCTACTTCTGCACTGACGAAAGGAACATATATAAAAGACGATATGTCATCGGATGTAAGTTTCTCTTCTAATTGCATAGTATTAAAATTTTCAGCCCCTAATATTGCAGCAATAGAGCATAAAAATAGAGTTAATTTAGTATTTCCTGAATTTTCATCTAACACTTGTTTCATCTTTCTACATACCCTTTCGTCAGTTTCACCACGGGCAGAGCTTTTTTTCCATCGAGGTCTATAAACAAAGCTACTCCTTTTTTCGAGAGGTAACATTTTTGATTGAAGGGACTCTATTGTAAAAGGAATATGTTTAAAAATTTGCATTTTTACATTTTTTAGTACGAAAAAAATTAAAAAAATCTTTTAAAATTACACTTAAATGACATAAAAAACCGAAAAATGTTTTTAAAATTAAAAATGTCCAAAAATGACAATAAAATAACTGAAAAATCGCTAAAAATTAACAAAAAATGCCCTAAATTTAGTAAAAATCATGATTCAATCAGAATAAGGTTAAGTAAATTTTTGACATATCCTTATTTTATGTAAACAAACACATATTCTCTCTCTGAAATTAATGTCAAACGGGGTTGTGTAGTCTTCTCAAAAAAAAAGTATAATTTCAGTGCTTTGCTGCGACTTTTTTTTTAAAAGTAGTTTTTCTTTTCCTAAACTTTTTTTAAAATACCATGCTTTTTTCATTGCACTTAAGGGAGCTTTTAGGCAAAATCGATTAAAATAAAGGTATATTTTAGAAGATGTTTTTTAAAATATTCGAAAAACTTCATTTGCGTGTTAATTTTACATCAGTTTAAGTAAAAAAAATTTTTTGTAACATACATTCTGTATATATAAAGATGGCGCTGAAGTTGGTGTGCTTAAAAAACGGTGAAAATCTACCCACATCATAGCTCGGCTCAAGAACAAATTGTTTACGATTTTCGTACAACTATTTCTTCAACTAGCAGATAATCAGAAAAGCTACTTCTCATCAGCGCGTTATATTTGAAATAATATCCCAACAAAACTCTCCAATGTTTTACTTTAAAAATAATTGACACCACAAATTTAATTTTGAAAAGTCTTTTCAACCTTAATGTGCCTTAAACACAAAAAAAAAACGTTAAGACGGTGTCTAAAAAAAGTTTTACATTTATATAATAATACCTTAAACTGTTCTGTATTTTATTTTTATTTAAGTTTTTTGTGTTTATTAACAATAAGGGTATTCACAATTTTGTGGTATTGTGTTTTTTTGCCATAGTTGAAAACCACAATTATGAGCACCCTTTAAAATAGAATTTGTGATTGGGAACATCCCACTGTAGCATTTTGTTACTGTGCAAATAAATTAACTATCCGATTTAATATATTTTATTAATATATGGCATAAAAAAGTTAAACTTGCATTTTGAGTTTCATGCATTTCTGCAGCTTAAAAATAACTGGCAACCGATCAGTTGTTTATGGAACTTCAAAAACCACATTCTTTAAACATATCATTGGGCTACTTAAAATTACCATGCTTTTGGTTTGAGAGATTTCATGTAAAACAACAAAAACATATAAAAACCGCTCGCTAAAGTGTGGTATCAATACAATGGGGTTTTTTAACTACACTGAAAACAACGCAATTGTGAATACCCTTAATGTGTTTTGTTTTGTTTTCTTTATAAATGAATTAATTTATATGATTTTAGTTTCAAGTAATAAATAATAAAAGAAATGTGTTAAAAAGTTTTGAACTATTTACTTTTTAAAGTGTTCAATCCCGAACTACTCCCGGGATCCCGGGATTGAGATTTTCAATCCCGAACTAATCCCGGGATGGAGAAAAGCTTTCGGAATTGGACTCCCTAATACCTACGTCTCATTCCACGTTGTCCCGACACCTTAGCTCGCGAAATTCTGTGAAGTTTATTTATTCTAGAGATATGTCTTTGGTATACTCTTCTGTTTACAATAGCATTCTTTATGCTATGTTCACACTAAGAGCTAAATGCGTATTTACGAAATCCACATTTACGAACGGCCCTTTACTCGTTGTAGGAGTAACAGGGACAAATCTGTATAATAAATGTTCTAAATGCGCATTTAGCTCTCAGTGTGAACACAGCATAACATACTCTGTTTTCGTGTAAAAGCTCATGTTACTCTTTTTCTGCTTCTACATCTCAATTACTAATTTTGTTAAATTTTTTTTTACCTAATTATGCATTTTGTGGTTTTCGTAGTAAGCCTCGTCCTTTTCCTAGCCTGTCGTCTCTTATTGCTTTCCTTAATTATTATTTTCGATTTATTTTGTATTCTTAAATTTCCCTTTCTTCAATTAAAGTCAATTAATTTATGCCTGACCACATCGCAATAAATCTTTTAACGTCCTTTATTGACATCATAGCTGAAACCTTGGATTTATTTCACGCCAAAAATCTAGCAAGTTAAGTCAAGCGTGTACAATAAATGTCAATGAAGTATTTATGTGCTTTAAAATATGCATTCTGAAAAATTTCAAGTGTATGGAAATTTAATGAAAAGATAAAATTTGTGCTTACGACAAATAAAATTGGCAAGCGAATTATTTGATGGTACCGGTTCGTAGCATCCAAAGAGGGACATAATGTTCATATTGCATGATTTCTTCAAATACATTGATGATTTGTTGTTTGCCACGCCTACTTTTAACAAAAAATAACAAAAATATTCCATTAATTTAAACAAAAAATCACCAATTTATTCAGATGTTTACTGTTGGCAACTATACAAAATTGGGCGTGGGCTCACTATATCTACGCCCATTTTCAATTTTGCATGTTAGAGCCATCACTCGAAAACGGCTGAACCGATTTTCATGGGACTTTATGAAGCTATTAAACACATACCAAGGATAATTTTTGCAATGAAAAAGGGGCGTGGCAACTCCCTTGCAAACAACATATCCAATATCGAATAGCTTTGGAGTTAAGGGTTGCACAGCTTAAAAGTAACGCGCCGGGTTTCAGCTAGTAATATATTTATCTATATATATAAAAATGGATGTATGTATGTGGGTATGTGGGTATGTGGCTATATCACATATAGACTCCAAAACCGCTGAACCGATCTTTATGAAATTTTCAGGGAAACTGAAGCCATATCTTGAGAGTGTTCTTGTGAGGTTTGGTAACTATTGGACGAGGGGGCGTGGTACCTCCCATACAAGCCAAATTTACGCTATCGATCACAAACCAAAAAAAGGATATATATCAGACGGTTTCAATCATAAAAAACTAAGATTTGGTTATTTTGTTCAGATGGTTACTGTCGGTAACTGTACGAAAAATGGGCGTGGTCGTAATATAAATACGCCTTTTTTCGAAATCATGGCAATTCCGGAGTTTTACACATTTTTACAGTGAAACTTGCTGTGTAGGTGATCTAAGAGGCGGTCACGATATGTAAATGTTTTCACGCCCACTTTTACCGCCCACAAATCAATATCTATATACATAAAAAGCAAAACGATGTGTGTCTGGCAGTGTGATGTCTGCTCCAAAACTACTGAACCGACTGCCCTGAAATTTTGGCAGTCGATTTGTTTCAGGTACGAGATGGTTTAGGAAAAAATTTTGCCACACCCCCTTTTACCGCCCCCAAATCAATAAAAATGTTATATCTCAGTCGGTTTGTGTCGTATAAGGCTAAAATTTTGTAATTTTGTAATTTAGTTTGTACGGTTACTGTCGACAACTGTACTAAAAATGGGTTTCCACGCCCCCTGTTACCGCCCACAAATAAATGAAAATGGTTTATTTCAGACGGTTTTGGTCGTATAAGACTTAAATTTGGTACTTTGGTTTGTGTAGTTACTGACAGTAACTGAACGAAAAGTTGGTTTCCACACCCCCTTTTTGCGCCCACAAATCAGTGAAAATGCTATATTTCAAGCAGTTTTGACCGTATGAGACTAACATGTGATACCTAAGTTTGTATGGTTACTTTCGATAACTGTACTAAAAAATGGCGTCATCGTTTTAAAGCCACACCCACTTTTTGAGAAATCATTAAAATTGACTACTGGCTCGATTGAGCTAAAATGTTGGCTTAGTTTGTACGATTACTGTCAGCAACTGAACTAAAAATTGGTTTCCACGCCCCCTTTTACCGCCCACAAACCAATGAAGACGTTTTATTTCAACGGTTTGGGTCGTTTTAGACAAAAATTTTGTAATTCAGTTCATATCGTTGCTCTCGGCAAGTGCACTAAAAATAGGCCTGTCCCACTTTAGTTAAACTCACTTTTCGGGGAGTTATCGTCGAGTGAAGTGCGCCAGGCTTAACCTAAATTGAGCTGAAATTTGGGCATTCGATTTGTTTCGATTACGAGATGGCTCTAGGGAAATATTTTGCAGCACCCCTTTTTACAGCTTGCAAAACAACAAAAATGTTATATTTCGCACGGTTTTGATCGTATTTGACTAAAATTTGGTTATTTAGTTCATATGGTTACTTTCAGCAGCTATTCGACATTTTCGTATATGACAGTAAGGCGGTCTATGGCAGAACAATGTCTGCCGAGAAGAGTGAGTGTTCCTGTGAGGTTTGATAACGTTTGGACGAGGGGGCGTGGTACCTCCCATACAAGCCAAATTTGCGCTATCGACCACAAACCAAATAAAGGATATATATCAGACGGTTTCGATTGTAAAAAACTAAGATTTAGTAATTTTGTTCAGATAGTTACTGTCAGTAACTGTACAAAAAACGCCCACTTTTTCGAAATCATGGCAATTCCGGAGTTCTATACATTTTTAAAGTGAAACTTGCTGTGTAGGTGCTCCAAGAGGCAGTCACGATACATAAATGTTTTTAAGCCCACTTTTACCGCCCACAAATCAATATCTGGATATATGAAAATGAATCGTGATTTGTTCGGATGCTTAAAATTTGAAAACGACTGAACCAAATTGGATACTTCCTTCTTCTGCCGGTAGATAAATAAACGATACATAAATGTTTTTAAGCCCACTTTTACCGCCCACAAATCAATATCTGGATATATGAAAATGAATCGTGATTTGTTCGGATGCTTAAAATTTGAAAACGACTGAACCAAATTGGATACTTCCTTCTACTGGTTTAGGAAAAATATAATACCACACCCCCTTTTGTAGCCCACAAATCAATAAAAATGCTGTATTTAAGACGGTTTTGGTCGTATTAAATTAAAATTTGGTAAATAAGTTCATATGATAACTATCATTAACTTTGATAAAAATGGGCGTAGTCACACTTCATCTACGCTTACTTTTAAGAAAATATCAAAATACTTCGAAACTATTGGTGCGATTCAGCTCAAATTTTGTAAGTTCGCTTTGCTTTGAGTACGAGATGGTTTAAGAGGAAATGCCACACCCCATTTTACCTCCCACATATATATAAAAAAATTGTTGTTGTCGAATATCTTTAGAGTTATGGGTCGCACAGCTTAGAAATTCGGTATTCGACCACAATTTAGACGTACCGTTTCAGTGATGAAATTTTATGGGAGTGGACAAGGGGGACGGGCACCTCCCATACAACCCAAATTTGTGATATCGAATAGCTCTGAAGTTATAGGAATTCAGCTTTGGAATTCAGTTTTCGACCTCAATTTACACATGCAGTTTTAATGGTTTTATTTTATGGGCGTTGGACAGGGAGGCGTGACATCTCCCTTACAACCCAAATTTGCGATATCGAATTGCTTTGAAGTTATAGGTTGACAGCGTAAGAATTCGGTATTCGACCTACATTTATGCATGCACTTTCATTCGTCTACATTTTATGAGCGTAGGGCAAAGGGGAGTGGCACTTCCCATACAACCCAACTTTGTGCTATCAAATAGCTTTGGAGTTATAGGTCGCACAACGCCGGAATTCAGTATTCGACCTCAATGCACACATGCAGTTTCATTGATTCAATTTTATGTTCATTGGTAAGAGGGGCGTGGCACCTCCCATTTAACGTAAATTTGCGATATCAAATATCAGCGTCAGAATTCAGTATTCGGCCCCAATTTATACATGCAGTTTCATTAATTACATTTTATGGGCGTACGACAAGGGGGAGTAAATCCTCCTATTTAACCCAAATTAGAGATATCAAATAGTTTTGGGGTTATAGGTCTCACAACTTTGGAATTCAGTATTGGACTTCAATGTACACATGCAGTTTCATTGATTACATTTTATGAGCGTTGATCAAGGGGGAGTGGCACCTCCCTTACAACGAAAATTTGTGATATCGAATAGCTTTGGAGGTCAAGGTCGCACAGCGTCGGAACTCAGTATTCGACCAAAATTTACGCTTGCAGATTTACTGATAAAATTTTTTAGAGTTTGTTGGGGGGGCGTGACACCTCCAATTTAACCAAAATTTGCGATATCGAATTGCTTTGGAGTTATAGGTAACTCAGCCTCGGAATTCAGTATTTGACCTCAATTTACACATGCAGTTTCATTGGTAAAATTTTATGGGCGTAAGGAAAAGGGCAGTGCACCTCCCATACAACCCAAATTTGTGCTATCGAATAGTTTTGGAGTTATATGTCGCACAGTTTTGGAATTCGGTATTCAACCTCCATGTACACATGCAGTTTAATTGATTACATTCCATGAGCGGTGATCAAGAGGGCGTGGCACTTCCTATACAACCCAAATTTGTTATATCGAATAGCTTTGTGGATATAGGTCGCACAGTCTCGGAATTCAGTATTCTACCTCAATTTAGACATGCTGTTTAACTGATAACATTTTATGGGCGTTTGTCAAGGGGGAGTGGCAGCAACGCGCCGGGTTTCAGCTAGTATATATTTAAAAATGGATGTATGTATTTGGGTATGTGGCTATATCACGTATAGACTTCAAAACCGCTGAACCGATCTTTATGAAATTTTCAGGAAAACTGAAGCCACATCTTGAGAGTGTTCCTGTGAGGTTTGGCAAGGATTGGACAAGGAGGCGTGGTACCTCCCATACAAGCTAAATTTGCGCTATTGACTACAAACCAAAAAAGGGTATATCTGTGCTCACAAGGAATAACGACTTAACTCAAAGTATCGTAAAAAACGATATTTTAATTGCACGAACTACGACCTATTTTTTTTAAATATACTTACTTACTCGTACTTGAAACAAATCGACTGCCAAAATTTCAGGTCAATCGGTCTAGAAGTGGGTAGTATATAGGCATCACACACACAGACACACAGCGTTATGCTTTTTATATGAACAGATATTGATTTGAGGGCGGTAAGAGTGGGCGTGAAAACATTTATTTATAGTGACCGCCTCTTGAAGTACCTACACAGCAAGTTTTACTATAAAAATGTGTAGAACTCCGGAATTGCCATGATTTCGAAAAAGGGGGCATATATCAAAATATCGTAAAAAAGCGATATGGAGTTTACTTTATTGCCAGTTTTTAAAAGTATGCAGATATCCATTTTTTGCTCAGAATTCATCATAGCTTATGTCTGCACATACTTTGTTTGTAACGGTTCATATATTTAAAAAAAATAGGTCGTAGTTCGTGCAATTAAAATATCGTTTTTTACGATACTTTGAGTTAAGTCGTTATTCCTTGTGAGCACAGATATACCCTTTTTTGGTTTGTAGTCAATAGCGCAAATTTAGCTTGTATGGGAGGTACCACGAGATGGTTGAGGAAAAAAAATTGCCACACCCCCCTTTTACCGCCCCCCAATCAATAAAAATTTTATATTTTAGTATAAGGCTAAAACTTAGCAATTTAGTTTGTATAGTTACTGTTGACAACTGTACTAAAAATGGGTTTCAACGCCCGCTTTTACCGCCCACAAATCAATACAAATGCTATATTTGGTACGTTTTTATCTTATTGGGCTTAAATTGGGGTAATTTAGTTTGTATGGTTACTGTCGGTAATTGTAATAAAAATCTGTGGCCACGCCCCTTTTACCGCTCACAAATCAATGAAAATGCTTTCGTTAATACGGTTTTGGTCGTATTAGACTTAAATTTGGTAATTTGTATGGTTACTGTCACCAACTGTACAAGAAATTGGTTTCCACACCCTTTTTCCGCCCACAAATCAGTGAAAATGCTATATTTCAAGCAGTTTTGGCCGTATAAACCTAAAATTTGGTACTTATGTTTGTATGGTTACTTTCGACAACTGTACTAAAAATGGGTGTTATTGCTGTATAACCACACCCATTTTTTGAGAAATCATTAAAATTGGTATTGGGTCGATTGAGCTAAAATGTTGGCTTAGTTCGTATGGTTACTGTCAGCAACTATACTAAAGATTGGTTTCCACGCCCACTTTTACCGCCCACAAATCAATACAAATGCTATATTTCGTACGTTTTTATCTTATTGGGTTTAAATTGGGGTAATTTACTTTGTATAGTTACTGTCGGTAACTGTACTAAAAATCTGTGACCACGTCACCTTTTACCGCCCACAAACCAATGAAAATTCTTTAATTAATACGGTTTTGGTCGTATAAGAATTAAATTTGGTAATTTGTATGGTTACTGTCACCAACTGTACAAAAAATTGGTTTCCACACCCCTTTTACCCCCCTTTTACCCCCCTTTTACCGCCCACAAACCAATAAAATGTTTTATTTCAACGGTTTGGGTCGAATTAGACAAAAATTTTGTAATTTAGTTGAATTGGTTATTCTCGGCAGGTGCACTAAAAATGGCCCTGTCCCACTTTAGTCAACTCACTTTTCGGCGGTTTAGCGTTTAGTAAACCAAAGAGTGCCAGGCTTAAGGTAAAATGAGCTGAAATTTTGGCAGTCTATTTGTTTTGAGCACGAGATGGTGTAAGGGAAATAATTTTGCCGCACCCCTTTTTACCGCTTACAAAACAACAAAAATGCTTTATTTCGCACGGTTTTGATAGTGTTAGACTAAAATTTGGTAATACTGAAAATGGTCAATATATTTGGCATTTCTTGACATTTTCGTGTATGGCAGTAAGGCGGTTTTTGGCAGAACAATGTCTGCCGGGGAATACTTGTATATTTTAAATTCCAAAGTAATTAATCCTAAGGAATCAAGCAACGCGTCGGAGCTGACCGCACACTTTTTTTTCTCTTTTTATAAATCTTTATCTATTCCCACTCAAACTTAATTGAATTTATCTTTTTCTATTCACTCCTAAAAAACAATCTGTATCATGAAAATAAATTCTTTTTTAGTTGCTCGAATACGCAACTGACCCCAATGGATTTGCCTCTGGAGTAGTGCAAAATTTATGGTCCCCCGAAAGACAGTCTATCTATCATTCTAGCTTTCAGTATGTTATGTTACAGTTATTTAAATAAAACATAATTGCTTATAAATGTCCGTTCATTATTCAGTTAATATTCTGTAGTAAAAACAACTATTTTGTAAGTTTTGCACAGATATAGAAAATAAATGACAGCTGATTGACAGTTGCATACTGTTCACACTCTTCAAGCGCCAGTGCTTCTCCGTTACACCGAGATTTAATTACTTAAATAAATTGTCATTAATTTTGTGGTTTTATTGATTTCACAGACGAATGCCTTTGATTATCGTGAAGAGAAGAAATGACGATAGTTGATAGTTGAGACATTATACCCAATATGTAGATACGAATGTGAATTGAAAAAAAAAACATATTTCCTTGAAATACCTGCAATATTGCTGGAAACTTTAAGCTTTACGGATTGTGAACTGACATATCAAAACTCGAGTCTTTGCTCATGTTCATACATGTATTATCATTTCTTAAAATCCTACAGTACTGAATTTCAAACAATAATAATTCATAGAAATTCAAAGCAATTTAAATTTATTTCATTTTGTTTATATTCAGTTCAGAAAATAATTTTCTAAAAAAAAACCACTCAATGCCAAGTTCCAAACAGATACTTGTTTCAAAGTTTTCTTGTGTAAATAAAAAACTCAAGTCAAGTGCCGAGTATAAATTTCAAGTGCATGTTAGGGCAAGCATTCGAGACAGCTTGTCTAAAGAAAGCGTTCCCAACGAAAACGAATGCACACTGAACACTTTAGTTGCTGACAACTAAAAGTCAAACTAGATATCCGCCTTGCAAAGGATGCAAATGCACACAATGAAAATCAGTTGCCGTCCAAGAAAATGTATTCAGTTATTCGATAATTTATTTATAGATGCTGGTGACAGTGTTGCTAACTGAGTTGTAGGTCACAATTAGCTAGAAGGCAAAACCAAGTCTTCTGCTTTTGGTGAAAAGCTATGGGAAAAATTAATTCTACAAAATAATCATTTTTCATCATTTTTCTATTCAAGCCCTCCAGCTTAAGCACTCTTTACATTCAAACGCCAATGTTAATTTTGTATTACCTTTTAACCCACATTACATACAGTCATGGGCGTCCGCAGGGGAAAGGGGGGCACTTGCCCCCTTAGGCAGTGAAAATATTTATATATCTTCATATTAAATCAAGAAGCAGTAAGCTTAAATTAAAAAATTTTAAGAGAAGCAAAAAACTTTCTAAATTTTAAGTTGCGCTTAAGCTTAGGGCTTTGAGAACTTTGTAAATAAAAACGTCGTTTTTAGCAGTAAATGTGTAAAATTTTTCGAAACACGTATTTTGGATAAGGAGCATCATAATCAATCAAAAAGTCGATTTTGAATTTTGTGACTTACGGTTTTTTTTTTTATTTCATATGAGGTTTTATGTTCATTATGTATTTAATATATTTTGAAGAAAATACAAAACCACTTTTATAGGTTAATTATAAATAAAGCTGAGCTAAACCATTTATTTTTAAATAGTATGTTGTAACCGTTGCTGTAAGGCCGTGGTTCATATTACTCGTTTTTTCGCGATTGCGACACCGCTCTCACGTTTTTTTTTTTTTGCAAGCTCTGAAAAACACTAAATTTTGTATGTATTTAAATACATTTTTTTATTTAATATTCAGTATTTTTCAGCCGCGTTTGCGAAAAAAGCTAAAAGCGGTGTCGCTATCGCGTCAATAACGCGTATTATGATCACGGCCTAATAAGTTACGATACCATTTAATTTACCCTTGTTTCACAGACACTTTTCAATACGTATTCTTAAATTAAAAAAATTTTTCTACGAATTTTATTCTTAATTTTTTACCAAAATCGAACATACCTAGATGTTATTTTAAGCTATTGAATAGATTTTCAACTGATCAAAATTGAAATGAAATTAATTTTTGCCTTTTTGCAACATACGCGGTATTGCTCGCGCAATGACGATATAATGTTAGCATATTTAATTTCATACCCAAATTTATATTAAATATACAGAAGTAAGAATATTTCTTGATTTCCAGGTTAAAAATACTTGAACAAAAATGTTTCATTGCCAGTTTCCAACTTCTTATTAAATTTTTGTGTAAATTTTTAAAAATTAAAAAATTTTCCGACCAGTTTAGAAATATTTTTTCAGCTGTAAGAAATCATTCCAGTATTACTTTGATATTGAATAAATCAATTCATAGTTTTAGCTGTGAAAATATAAAAGATTATTCGTCAGTATAACAGTTTCATAGCTATTAGCCGATAGGTGGCGCTAAATACCTGACATCTTTTTAGGCATATGCTGAAATTAAGAAGAGAAAAAGCAACATAACAACAACAATTATATGAAAACTGCAACTCGCTTTAACTTAAAAAATATAAAGTTTTAAGAAATAAAAAGTCCAGTTTGCACATCTACAAGTCTAAACCTATGAAACCATACTAAATTTATTAAGATTGGACTTGTACTTAAAAAGCCTTACGCCGGACAAAATTTGCGTTTGCGTAGCATATATAAGATGATATCCCTTATTAGTCGAAGATCATTCTTCGTAGCAACAGATAGCAAAATGCATTTAATTCAATAACGGATATAAACTTTGACGATAAGCAAATTTTATGTTTTATTTTTTAAAGTCATAGTAAGCAAGCATAAGACAAAGTAAATAAATTTAATAAAAAATTAATGTTTTCCAAAAAGTCGGCTTGTTTTTCTACCATAAAGATGATCTAATTTGGATTTTTTTTAATTTTTTCTAAACTTAATAAAATTAAAAACAATTCTACAGCATTTAAATCTAAGAAAGTTGCAGCGATCTAGGCGAGAGCAAAGCTTCTAATTCAAAAGCAAACGACAAAATTAAGAAATTTAATAAAGTAGGCCAATTTTGGATCAAGGACTTATTTTTCAAAAAATCTTATACTAAGCAAACGATTTTACGTTAGAATTTATTATAATCAAAAATGTTTAATGTAATAAACGTAAATGAGAAACTCGATTTGAAATAACCATTTTATTCTTCTTAAAATTAACGTTATTTAGCGGCGCCCACACAGTTTGAGAATTTTCTGGACTTTTTTTTTTGCGACGCGTGCTTATATTAAACCAGGATTCAGAATCAAGCCTCGCAGCGAGGTTCTGAAATATGTTAAGAAAATTAAACCCAAAAACAAATCTAATATACTACCCCAACAACACTCAGTTCATACGCCTGAGTATATTTTAATATAAACACTTTCCACTTTTGTTTTCATTAACAAAACAATGTTTTTGATACAACAAAGTTTGTTGTATTCTTAAAGCTTCAAATTTCATTACTAAGACCGCGTTCATAGTTTTTTTGCAGAGCTGAGAGGTTTTGCTGAAAAATGCTTTGTGTATAAACATATAGAAAAAGCTCAGTGTTTATAGTGCATAAAGCTACTTTTTAAATGGTTTTTAGAGCTTATATCTCCATCTCGCTTGCTCACACAAGCAGAAAGCGCGCACTATAAACACCAATAGGCCCAAGAAGCTACTTTGTGAAGTGCTGAAAGCGCTGAATAAGCGTTCACTATGATATAAATAAACTCGGCAAAGCTGCTTTATGAATCAGCTTAAGCCAAAGCGTCCACTGTGAATGAGGCCTTAGAAATGATATTTCAAGCTTCAAGAATACAACAAGCTTTGTTGTATCAAAAACATTGGTTTCTTCATATAAATAAAAGTTAACAGGGCTTATATTAAAAAATATATAGTATATGTACCTCGTTATTTATTTATTCATACGTTTTGAATTAAAAAAAAATAGTTTTTTAAATCATTTAGATAATAGGTATGTTTCCGTACTCGATTGTAAGAACTTGCAAGCTGACATGAATCAGTATGTTGGAAAAAAAATAAGCAGATTGTTGTCAATGCAGTGTGAGATCCGGGAGATAATAAGGGAGATATCTCCCTTAGCATGCGGGAAACATTTCAAGAATAGCGACAACTCAAATTTTTAATTTTTGCGCATGATATAGATTTTGACCCCCTAAAATTTCAGTCCATTCGAAATTGGTTTAGGAGTTAAAGGCTTCTAAAGTTAAAAAATGGCCTACAAATTTAGTTTGCTTTTTATAGTTTTCCAAAAAAAAAATATTGTTTAAGGGAGCCTTCGTCAGTTTTCAGGGAGGCTTAGGCCTTTTCCACACATGGTCAACGCAATTCCAACACAACTTCAACGCAACAACGAAAAAGTTGAAAAGTAATGCAACTATAAACTGAATGCTTTCAGACTTGCTTCAAAAGTCATGCAATATATTATAATTGTTATTATATAATAACTCATGTTTTTCGACTTCTTGCACTAATTTAATATTTAACACTTGCTCATTCATCTTGCAAACTATTTCTTCTTCTTTTAGATTCTATTAGGAACTAGTTAATTAGCTTAGCACTACAAATACTTGAATTCACAAAACAAACAAACTGATGCAACACGTCGCCGATGAAAATTGCGGAAAGCCGCGTTGCGTTGAACAGGTTGAGAACGTGTCGAGAACTCGTTGCGTGCAAGTTGCTTAATCTGAAGGTTCCGGTATAAATACACAGGCTAGCAACTTGAGTTGGAGTTGCGTTGACCAAGTGTGGAAAAGGCCTTAGACACAAAAAGGGAGGCTTCGTCATTTGGTTTGTTTGACTAATATTTTTTTATTTAAGTGCATATTTTATTGGAAATTATGTTACTTTTAGTTCTTATAAATTGTCTTTAATGTAAGAGCAGTTAATTATACTTAAGTATTATATTATAAAGGGTGTTTTTTATAGAGTGATACAAGCTTAAATCATAATAAAACATAATAATATATTTTTAATATCAATAAAACGGGCTTTATTGGATAGCTAAATTTTATGACATTAATGTTTAATGTTTAAATATGTAAATATTTAATTAATGTTTAAATATGTTGCTGCCACGACTGGCGCGTACAAGGCGCAATCTGGAACACCAATTTTCACAAACTTTTCGCAGCATTTGCGGCCGTATCTCACCGATAACTCTTCGAATGTTGATTTCCAGGTGTTCAATTGTTTGTGGTTTATCGATGTAGACAAGTGACTATAAATAGACTATATATATAAATGAAAAAGTGAGGGGAAAAGCGAAATTATATTGTTTTTCATTGTTGGTTCAATATTGAAGATGTTAAATACGACTTCCAGAAGTCCCTAGTAGATGATAAGGATATGACAGAATGCACACAATATCTTATTTTAAAACCATTCATAGTATATTATCAATAAACGGTTCGTAGAAGGACTGAATGTCACTTTTTCGTTGCAATAATTTTAAGTCGCACGAGCTGATATTAACTTCTTGTACATACTACTCTGATATATAAAACGGCTGTTTGGCTTTGAACTAGACGAACACGAACTTATTTTTTCCACAGAAGGAACGTTTCGTTTCCCATCATCAGTTTCGACAATTTTTCGTCTTCATCTTGAACAAAAGTTATGGATTTCTAGGAGTCAGCAATACTAAAGGTATCATGGTGTATTCATCAATGCACTATGTCGAAGCCCTCCCTTTTTGAATCTTCCCTCGCCCACTTATTGAACAAATTGCAAAATTTAACATTTTCTTTTTATTCATTTAACAAACCTTAAATGATGTATAAGCACCAATAATGTGTTTAAGTAACTGCATTCAATAATTATATTATCTGAGTTTCACATCAAAAATAATAAGCAAATATTACATCAACACGTTGGAGAAATACAAAATCACGTCTAATCACGTATATGCACTAAGCATCACTGACAAATTTTTTTTACAACCGCGTTCGGTTGGGAGAAACGTGTTTTTGATTGCGCGAACCATGGTAAAACTAGACAAGGTAGTGTTAGGGCTGAATGTGCTCTCTTCCTTAATGACCATAACTGTCAAAATCAAGCATGTTTATGTTCTTGCCTATTTTTGCTTTCTTATCGCATTCTCATCTGTTTAAGATATTATATGAGCTGTCAACTTCTTTTTGACAGTTTTGGTCACCGGCTCTCCACCCTAACACTACCTTGTCTAGTTATACTATGGCCCGAACCAAATAGTGTGAAAAAAATGTCAAAAACTGCCACTGTCGAAGTCTCCCCTTCTACCCTACGCAGCAATGTAGATAACTTTGATCATGAAAAGTAAACTGTAAGAAATTTGTTTAAAAAAGCAAATTAAAAATCAACATGCAAAAGTAAGAATTTATTTGTAACTAGTTTGTTAATCTATTTGCAACAACTTAGTACAAATAGGTATGTAAGTTCGTTTTGTTTTTTTTTTCTAAATACGATGAATAAATATTTTGGCTATTTTTATATTGCGTTCTGGTTACAAAAAAAAAATTGCTCCAGCAACACTGGACTCGAGCAAGGCGAAAAGTGAAATAAATATAAAAATGAGATGCAGAGCGGCGCTCCAAAACAAAACAAAAGAAAAAAATACCATTTTTTTATTTCTTTAATATGTATGGTCTCAACTAGGGATGGCAATTTTTTGAGTTTTTTCGATCCCGGGATATTCGGGATCTGAAAATAAAATCCCGGGATCGTCCCGAAATTCAATAAGGTTTTATTTCGTTATTTTTTTTTTTTTTTTTGCTAAAAAGTGCAACACATTCACTTCTATTCTTTTAGAGTACATACTCTGTATTAAATTGATATAACAAAGAAGCACAATTTGTACCAATTCAACAAAAAAAAAAACAAACATAAAATTTGACCAATCATATATCTTCAGTAATTTATTACATAGTTTATTACAGTAATTTATTACAAATACGTTTTTTCGGTTTAAGCTTAGTATGCTGTAGAAGCGAAAAAATCTTCCGTAAGAAATGCATCGTGTTTTTGACAGCGAAAAGGTAGCGAAATTTTTTTCCGTTAGTTTGTACGCTGTTGAACCGAAAAAATTCTTCAATGCAGCCAAGTTCAAAACCATGATTGGAGAGTTAAAATATCAAAATTTTGCAGCCTTTTATATAACCGTACATTGAATTGGCGTGGAAATTTGACATTCAACAATAATGTTCAACTAAGACATTCAACGAACACTTTATGGTAAGTTTATGTTAGTGTTGAGTCTACACCAAAATTTTGCGTGTAGAATTAAATGCCCATAAATTTTTGTTTCTACAGCATACTAAGCTTTAGCAGTAATTGCTTGCATAAAATTATTTTAAATCAGTGTTTAAACAGAAATTGTTGTAAAATTAAATTTTTTTAATGTCAATTTTTCCACTTTTTTTCCACGCTTCGTAATTTTCTTAATTTAATTTTAATTTAATTTATTTATTTATTTATAAGCGCTTGTAAGAAATAAACTTATAGTTAAGCACCGATAACATGTGTGGATATAAATCAACAAATTTTTAATATTAAACACTTAAACATAACTTGAACAGAAATTAATTAATTTAATACATTGAGATCAAAAACAGTTTTTTAAAAAACGATTATAAGAATTTAAAACTGAAAATTAAAAAAAAAAAAAAAAAAAAAAAAATAAAAATAACTTTAAATTAAGAGAGAAAAATATCATTACAAAGAAATGAATTAGGTAAGAAATCGAATGAAAAGAGATAAATGAAGAAAAATAATAGAATAGCGAATCAAGTAAAAATAGATAAAAGTTTTGGTTAGAAGGAAGACAAATAATCTGATAATTTAGATTTAAATATGGCTGTATTGCAAATACGCTGTAGATACGGTGGAAGTGAGTTCCAAAGACGTATGGAATTAACAAAGAACTGACGTTCGGACGCTAAGCAGGCATGTTTTGGTTGGACTAGGTTGTTTCCGCGCTGAGATCTTAAAAATTTTAGTTTATTATATAGGTAATTTTCCATTTTGGTAAAAGATGTGCATTCAAGAGTCTTTCTTCGAAAAACATTTAATTTTCAGGCGATCAGCGTGATGATGTAAAATTACCACGCAAATTAAATTCTTTGTGTATGTAATAAAATTTTTTAGAAAACATCTTCTAAAATATGCCTTAATTTTAACCGCTTTGACCTAAAACTTCCCTTTAATTATATGCTATAGCACATTCAAATTAAAATAAAAAAGTCAATACATTTAAGTAGAAAATAAATACAATACTCTTTCAATTTAGAGCTTAGTAAAAATATTCCTTCTTTTGATCAAAATACGATCTTTATGAAATTAAAGCATTAATGGTTTTGTCCCCTAACTTAGACCTTAATTTATTGCATATAAGACCTGCAGAGAAGAAGCACCGCTCCGCCTCAACGCTTGTTAGTTCGATCGTTGAAAGGGGGATATATGTGATTGTAGTTTGAAAAATTTTAGATTTAATTAGATTTTAGAAAACTTAGATATTAAAAAAATTGTTTTCAACAATCCCGGGATGCGAATCGAATAATCCCGGGATATTCGGGTCTTAAAAAAGATCGGTATCCCGAGATACCCGGATTTCGGGATCCCGGGATTGCCATCCCTAGTCTCAACCCAATAAGGACGATGATGCCATATGGCATCACTAAGTCGGATGTCACAAAACTAGCCGTATCACATAAAAATTATTAAAAACCCAATTTAGTTAAAAATTAGCAAATGTGTGAAAAAATGTCCCTTCTTTAAGGCGTTAAGGCCCAGTTATAATAGACGTAACGCGATGTAGTGAAATGTCACTGCAGCAGTGTGTTCTGTCACATACTGTTTCAATCAATACTTTTCTTATACAAGTGATTATAATAGAAGTAACGTAATGTAACGGGACGTAAAGATCCGTTGGATTTCGATTTCTACGTTACTTTACATTACGTATGTTCAAAGAACAACTAAACATTGAGGTTAGATTCGATTATTGCGCTATTTTATATTGTTGAACTACGCTTTTTGTTGGGTTTTCGTTATTAATGTAATAGTTTTATGTATCCACAGCTATAGATGACGAATATTTAATTGTATTTGTACAGGAACGTGCAATTATTTACGACAAACAACTGCCTGGCTACTGCCTATTATAATTGCTACAACGTTTTCTTACATTACGCCCCGTCACGATGACAGTTGACAACATTACGTTACTCTACATTACGTCTATTATAACTGGGCCTTTAAGGAGATTGATAAAAAAAAGTCCGCGGACAACAGTGGCCTGCTAGTATACATATAAAACTGACTGCCGTCCGTGTGCGCACTCATAGCTCATAACTCATAGAGATCGAATCGTTCGATTTTCACGGCTTTTCGGCTTGGTGGATTCGTATTGGCACAGGGAAGGACACTATGGAGAAAAATCCGGGAAAATTTTCAGTAAAATTGCAAAACCAGGAAGATCCTGTGCATTTGTTCAAAAACAGATGGCGCTGCACATCGACTTTGGCATTTGTTGATGATTCGAAAAGCCACCAGGTGGCGTTACTTGAACAAATGTGCCAATGTTGAATGCAGAACTAAAGCAAGTGCTCGATGAATTGATGCAAGCAGTAACTTTATGATACAACAACACAATGCACATTAATGCGAAAAATGTCACCAACTCAATTAAAATGCTATAGCTTTAGCTTATCTTAGCTTTAGCCTAATGGACCCTATTATAAAGATTATTAATCATTTAATGACGTGAAAGGAAGAACATTTATTATTTTCGTTTTGCTCAAATTTTTCTTAGTATTTGCTTGTTTGCGAAATTTTTCTGTTTGTTCTTTTACATTTGTAACATAGCAAATTTTAAGGGTTTAGTGTTGAACACCGATATTAATCTTTTTATGGTGGCATTTATTATTGATTGCAAATAAATGTGTGATTATTTTTTTGTTTATTGCGTAAGAGAATAAAAATTGCTGTTATTATATCATAAAAGCTAAATATCTCATGCATGAGATGGAACGTAGAGATAAAGAAAAATAACGTGTGTTTGCCATTGTGACGTGTTAATAAAACTGATAACAAAAACCATACAAATTTTGTCTATTAAGATAAGATGTTAAGACAAGTGTCAAGTAGCAAGTTTATGAAATCGTTTATATCTTTTTTTTTATGAAAAAAGTAATAAGTTTGGTAAAAGAGTTAGAAGCTATCTGTTATTCCGAAAATAAACACTCCACCACAAAATATAATGAATTCTTGATTCAAAGTATAGAACAAATTTTATAATCTAAGGAGAGATTGTGTTGACCTTTAGATTACAAAAAAAAAATTTTAACAAAAAAAACCAACTTCAAAACCACTACCAAGTAAAAAATAATTTTAAATTACTTCTCACTTTAATTCTTGGTCAAATTTGTTAATTTATTTATATTAGGGCGGGTCGATTTATTTTTCGACAATTTCCCTATAATTTCCGTATTCTATGGGTTATTCCATGAAAATTTGCCAAAGGAACCATACCTCTATCGTTAAAATCGAGTCCCCTACTTTTTGTTGGTAGATTTTTTCCCAAATTGACGTTCGTATGAAATATTACCTACATTTTATAGGTATTTAATTGGCAGTAGGCGCGTTGGAAAGGTGAGCTCATTTTGATCAATTTACAAAAAAAATCTCCAACATTGGTCCAACGGTTCAAAAGTTACGGGCATTTTTGTCCTTATTTTGGAGCATTTTTCCATTTTTTTCATGATTTTGTCCAAGATTTTGTCTTTTACTACACTCAAATTGAATATTTTTTTGATAAAAGGTTGATAGATACTTTATTATCTTTTAATTTGAATTTTTGTAGAAAAAAATAAAAAGGGAAACAAAATCAAAAAGTTGGTTTTATGTGTTATTTTGTTTTAGCAATATCGCATGAATTAATCAACCGAATTCGATAAATTTGGGCTTAAACTCTTCGTTTTGAATTGTAAATTGAATTAAATGGATTGAGCCAAAAAAATGACCATGAAAGTAATATTCTTGGACAAAATCATGAAAAAAATGAAAAAATAGTCCAAAATTTGGGCAAAAATGCCCGTAACTTTTGAACCGTTGGACCAATGTTGAAGATTTTTTTGTAAATTGATCAAAATGAGCTCACCTTTCCAACGCGCCTACTGCCGATTAAACCCGACCGATAGTTTTTAAGTTATGGATGTGAACGTGTAGGTAATATTTCATACGAACGTCAATTTGGGAAAAAATCTAAACCCGATCGATAGTTTTTGAGTTACGGATGTGAACGTGTAGGTAATATTTCATACGAACGTCAATTTGGGAAAAAATCTACCAACAAAAAGTAGGGGACTCGATTTTAACGATAGAGGTATGGTTCCTTCGGCAAATTTTCATGGAATAACCCATAGAATACGGAAATCATAGGGAATTGGTGAATTTTTTCACTCCCTACAAATCGACCCGCCCTAATTTATATATAGTAGTTTTTTATATATAATTGGAAATCTTATTACTATAATATTTTTCTATTTTGTATTAGTATCATAAATATATTAATTTCTCCATGAATAAAAAACCTTTAAAGCCGGAGCGTTTATTTTATAAAAGTCTGATTATATAAGTGCCGACTTTAAAGGTTTTTTATTCATGGAGAAATTTATATATTTATGATACCATTACAAAATAGAAAAAAATTATAGTAATAAGATTTCCAATTTAATACTATATATAAATAAATTAACAAATTTGACCAAGGATTAATGTAAAAAGTAATTTAAAATTATTTGTTACTTTGTAGTGGCTTTGAAGTTGGTTTTTTTTTGGGGGAGAAACGGCGTGCAGGATGATTTTGCCTGTTGTTAAAATAGTCTTAGAACGTTGATGCCGAAGAACGTTTATGCATAATAAAAAGTTTTTCACTAAAACAGTTTTAAGAATACGGGGGCTAGCTTTTAGTTTGGTAAGCTTAGAAAACGGCTTTTGTATCATTCGTTTGAAGGTCATGTAGTTTTTTTTTTCAAGATGCTATTGGCTTTGGAGATCGGTTAAGAGATAAATAAAATATAGAGTAAGACGTAATGGTACATATTTTCAAGTTTTCACTTTCTTGCTCCGAAGAGGAGAAGGATGATCCTCATCCATAAAGTTTTATACCCGCCTAATCAAGGAGAACAACTACCCGAGGGAAATAATGCGACATCTGGGGCACCTTGTATATTACTCATGCAGCTTTAAGTATAAAAATACAGGTTTTCCTATTTCTTTGCACACCACTGTATGTACAAGGTTTATCATTTGTCTGCTTTAAACAATATTATGTCATAGCTCTTGGGTTGCCATATCAAAGTCAACAAAAAAATATCAAAACCATATCCCCTCAATAGCTGCGTTCCTTTCGCCTTAATATAATCGCGATAACAAATTTTCTCAAAGGAACGGCAAGAAAACGACTCGTAGAGGGCACTACCGTTGCAGTCAAAATTAAATTCAAACAAACAATCATGATACAATAACTATTAGGTATCATGATAACGTGTGTCGTTCAAAACTGTTGTGAACTGTTATAGTAGCGATACCTTAGTGAACGATGTTTTTCTCTGAATGTGTTCTACTCTAAACGTCAGAAAAATTGTACATTATTTAATTTAATTATTAATATAATGCAATCATATAAACAATTTAAGTGCAATTGTTGGCTCCGCTGAATGCGTCCAATGTGTGTGACACACGCGGTTTGTTTTATTTTCTTTTGTTTAACATTCGATGGTCGCAGCTCGTGAGAAAATAGGTAGCTGTCCTGGCTACCTTATAGTCATTGTATCAAACAAACAATATATTCAAAAAATGAAATGACAGCTCATAATATACAGGTGCGGCATCTGTGTTTCAAATTTTTTAAAGGCTATATCACAATTTTATATGGATAGCAAAAATAATCCTATTTGTTATAGGATTATTATTTTTGTTTTTGCTTTGCATGTAAAAAAAAAATAATCTGGATTATTTTGAAGCGAATGGAACGCAGCTAATAAAATTGCATAAGTTGGGCTGCCCTGATCATTTGTCTCTTGAGTGTCACACTTCAATCAGCTGTTAAATATTGATGCAGACGACACACAAAAATGTTTATATCACAAAAATCATTTGCTCAATTTTATAATTTTGCTTTAATTGATTTATGAATTTTCAGCAGTTTTAGAATTTTTTAATAATTTTGTACAGTTTGGCTCTGTATATCATATTTATGTCAAGGTTATTCAAAGTAGAATTTTTTTTATTAATTTCAACTTGTGTTATCATAAAGTTTTTTATGTTATTGGTATAAATTCCTCTACCATTAATTTTCTCAGCCATAAAGATTGTTAATGCGATGTAAAGTGTGACAAAGCGGTACTGTTCCACACAAATTAGGGCAATTCACAATCTTTCGTATTTGAGAGTGCAATTTGTGCAATTGTAAAAATTTCCTATCAGTTGTGAGCAGTCATTTTTAGATTTCTTTGCTACACTTGTTGCAAAACATGAAACTCACAGCTGATTGATTAAAAGCAAAATTTTTTTCTACTGGAAATTTTGCTTAATTCAGAGTATTTTATTGCTTATCTTCCATATAAGTTTTTTTTCGCCTTTAGTTTTTTCATTATCAGCTGTCAGTAGGGCTTTCAATACCGTAGGGTTTTGGCAAATGCCGGTATCCCGGGATTTTTCGGGATCCCGAAATGCCAAAATTGTAGTATACAGCTTTAACCTGTATTAAAAGCATGGACCTTTAATAACTCTTTCTCTTAATTTCTGCGTTTTGGCAAGAAGTATTTTATATATTTTTATATTCATATTCATATATTTTATAAGAAGTAAGATATGCAAACGCAATTGTTATTCGTACTAAAAAAAAATTCAAAACACTCAAAAGTTTAAAAGACAACACCAAGACGACATCTAATGCAGAAAAGGTTACGAGACAGCTGTAATGTACAAAGAATATAAGGAAAAAATTCAACAAAAATTGGAAGATAAAGTCGAGTTCTTAAATCCCAGTCTTTATTTTCAGAGGAGATAAAAACCTGATTTAAAATTTTCAGTAAAATTATATAAACGCTATATCGAAAAAAAAATTAAATTAGAAAATAACGATTATAAAAAATTTAAGAACATGGTGTAAGAGTAAATTTTCGACATTAATACATTGTAGAAAAAACATTTCTCGCTATTTCTTACGAATACCCTACAATGAGCATTTTTGTATGTAACATGTGTGAATATATATTGAGATGGTGAAATTTCTTATAAATAGTAAATTCTGAAAAATTCCCTTTATTTTGACATCAGAGTTATAGCGATGTCTTGAAAACAATAGCTTTTCTTATTACAACGTTTTTTAATATGAAAAGCCCTGGTCGTGAAAAATAACGGTGTACGAAAGTTTTTATGGGTAATGTTTTTACAGGTATTTTAAAAAAGTTTAGACTATTTTTATATCAAAATTATTGCGATAATTTGAAACTTAAGATTTTCTTAGTACAGCACCTTTTCTTAAGGCAAGGTCATGCCTCAGAACTAGAAAAAACGATTAAAATTTCAGAAGGTCGGTCGAATTTCAACCACAGGCGGCGATACTAGTGATTTATAAATCCTTCATTCTTTTTTATTGACCATTTTATTCTGGTTTAAACATAAAAATTAATAATTTTCACAATTACAGCTTACATAGACAAATGAAGCCAACCTGTTGTCTTAACAATAAAAAGAAACTATCGATCTTAATAACACAAATCAGATTTTTTCACATTGCACTTACAGTTCTGCCTTACAATGTCATCACCGACAAATTTTTGCAAGCCGGTTGTAGTCCTGAGCTATCATTAACGACATTTCTTAGTTTTTCTTGCTCTATTATCATCTCTAAATTCTTGCAATTTATCCCTCCTCTTTGCAGCTGATAACTTTTAATTACTCTCCAACTGCTGAAAATGCACCTTAAGAAAAGTATCTGCTCCAAAGACCTTCTCTACGGCTGATGGGTGCACTTGACCTAAATAAGTCAATAACATACGCCAAAAATCACAAAAATAAACCCGTAAAAACCCGTAAAAACTAACTGTAACAAAACATACAAAAAAATTATTGAATCAAATTTCTCAATAAAGCTTAAAAGGTGCTCTTAATCAATAAGAAAGTTCAATTAATAGTATTATTTTATTTTATTTTGAGAAGAGCGTCAAAATGTGAACAACAATAGTGAAAGAGAGAGAGAGAGAGAGAGAGGGAAGAAATAGAACGCAAAACACGTGTTTTTCTAGTTGACCTGGATAATATACGTATGCAGATAAGAATAATTTTGTGTATAAGCAAAGATATACAGCAACAACTGCAACAAAAACAATTCCATATAAAACAACAACATCACATAATAAAATCACTTTTTTAATAAAAATCATAACCTTTACGGTCTTTTATTTGCTAAGATATTTGCTAAACTTTTAAACCAAATTTCATTCAACTATATAATTTCAACTATATACAGCTTAATTCTGAATGATTTTTCCCGGGGAATCGGAAAAAGGAGTTTTAATTTTTAAGATGAAGTTCAAAAATATTTTGGAAATTTTTTTATGCCAATTTTTTCATCAACCGTCAATATTCATGAGTGTTAACAAAAAAAATGTGATATCTTCATCTCCCTTTTCCAATTAAAAACTCCCTTTTCCAATTCCCCGGGAAAAATCATTCAGAATTGGGCTGATAATAAGTTTAATTAATAAAAAAGTTATGAATTTTTTTTTATATTTCAAAAAAGTTAAGCATTTATTTCAGAATGAAAATAAAAAAATGTACAAATAACAAACCAAACATAGCTCTCCTTTTTTTCGAAGTGATGAAATAAGTTGCTTATCATATATGTCAAAAATAAAAAGAAAAAAAAAATTAATCTACACGTTTTTTTATTTCTAGTAAAATTATATTTAGTTTGTTCAATTTCAATAGCTTTTAATGTATTTTATGCACCAACATCTCCTCAAAAACGAGCTTTGAAGCGTGCTAGTCGAATCGACTTACATTCATTATAACGTATTAGAAATATGATTGGTTATCTAGGGTTAAAAAAAAATTAAAAAGAATTATAAGAAAATTAATCTGCTAAGATCACAACTACAACAAACTAAAAAATTGACTTTCAAAGTGTATAGACAGATAAAAAAAGAAAAGGGTGATTTCGGTATTAAAAAAACCATCGTTTACATTGGCAGTTGCATTTGTAGTGGCTGAAAATTTTTATATTTTCTTGTGAATAAAAATCCCGGGATTTCGGAATCCCGGGATTGAAAGCCCTAGCTGTCAGTTTGTAATTTATAATTGCATATGTAAAGTAAATATAAACTATGGCTTTTAGTGTTGCATATTTCCAAAAGCGTAGTAAATGCATCCCTGCATATTTTGTTAAAATATACTTACTTAAGCATTTTGCACCATTTTGAACCCTATTGATTTTCTGTTTCTTGATTTCAGTAAATGTATGTTTGTTAATTGCACAGTGTAACAGCTTTGCTGCAAAACAGTAGCCATGTTATATTTTTGAAACAAGACATTGCGAGGACCAAAGATATAGTCAAGGACGTCTGAATATTTCTTTTTATTTACACTGAAAAGTTAAATGCCAGTTTTTTTTTCATAAAATAAGGGTCACCAGATCTTAAAAAAATTCTTTGTAATGAATTCTAAGAGGCTGTTCAGACTTGCCTCAAATGAGGCGACTTACTTGCCTCATTTTGACATAAGTTAGCTATCAGGTGTTCACAAACAAACTATTGCCTCATTTTGAGGCTGCATCATTTTGGCGTTTATTGTTTTTTTTCATTTTTGAATTATTAAATGCTTAAGTTTTTACAATTTAAAAAATATTAATTTGCGAACAACAATGAAAAAACAAAATTAATTCGCTCCAGAACAAACTAAAAAGAGTAAAAATTTGAACATAACAAACTTCACTCTGACGTACTTCAAAATGAGTCGCAAAATTTTTAAAATTTTTAAAATTCTTGCCTCTCGTAACATGTCACCTTCCCGCTTTTCCCTTTGCCTGTAGACGTCAAAATGAGGCAAGTGAGTCGCCTCATTTGAGGTAAGTCTGAACAGCCTCTAAAGTTCTTCATTTTTTGGAATGTGTCATCTGTCAATCTGTCGATTTTTGAGTTTTGTGTTCTATTTTTGAAAATTTTTGTATTGAAAAATTAACTTTTCAATACAAAAGCTCATGGCTAGTAACTATGAGTGGGAGCCAGATTTTTCTTCTTTCTTTTACTCCAAAGAAACTTGCAATTCGGCAAAGAAATTTCTTTTGGTGCCACAAAAGAGAATCTATAAAATTTTAATGTTGTTAGTATTTTTTTTTTATTTTATTATAATATGTACCAAATTCTAAATACCTTTGACTTTGAAATACTTTAAGTATTTTATTTTGAGTCCTGGCACGGTTATAAGTCGACTATGTAAAAAATCTTTTATATCAATCAATTCGATTAAATTAAGTAATCCATTGATTGATCTATATTTTTGGGTAATTGATTTTAAAGATTTTTGAAGATTTTAAATTTTTAAAATTTCATTTAATTTTCCTTATTTTTGCCCCTCTGTGCATCTATACTCAGAAAGATCTCGCCAGAAAAGAATGATTTAATAAGTTTTTTCTCTTAGCAAAGCTCGGCTTAAGGCTTTTGATACCAATTGCGAACAATATTATTAAACAGTTGGTAAGAAACCTACAGGAATTCTGTATGTTAATGTTCGGATTTAGGGATAAATTCAAGAAAAAAAAAATTTAAAAATTTCATGTAAAAATATTTAACATGAAGAAAAAGAAATTGAGAAAATATATTTTCAATACATAAAATAATAAAATTAAATTACAAAAATTTGGAAATTAAATACTTTATTTTATTTGCGTGTTTAGTTTGAATTGGCTTACATTATCACAAAATTAAAGTTCTAATTTTTCAAAATTAACAATTTTGTTGTATGTTCTTGCCAAGTTTTTCATTAAAGCTCTTGAAGAGGGACCACTTTCAAAGGAAAAACTGCTCTTTAATGAAACTAATAAGAGCTCATTATGAGGGCTCAGGCTCCTACAAATGAGTCATAAAAGAGTCTTAAAAAACTCAGGTTTGCAGGGATATAAGCCCAGAAAGACACATAAAACAGACACACTCCAGAATCATATTTTGAAGCCCACAACATACGAAAATGTACTAATAAAAGAGTCTTTTTTTTAGCGCTTTAAGCTTAGTATGCTGTAGGAACGAAAAACAAATTTCATAAGAAATACATTGCGGTTTTTGACAACGAACAGGCAGCGAAGTTTTTTTTCGCCAGCTAGTACGCTGTAGAAGCGAAAATAAGTGCTAGTACGCTGTAGAAGCGAAAATAATTGCTGTGTTGCCAAATTTCCATTCGTGAGTGGAGAATTGAAATATCAAAATTTCGCTGTCGATTATATGTCCGTAAATTTAATTGGCGCGGAAATTTGCCATTCAACAATAAAAAATAAGCAGTAAGTATGTTAAAGTGTTAAATTTGTTATTTAACAAATTTATTGTTGCATTTATATAGTTTATTAATGTGTAGTTTTGCCTTTTATCTATAGTAATAAAACTCATTTTCTGTTTGTTTGTTTGTTTGGCCTTTATACAAATCCAAATGGCTCAACGGATTTTGCTCAAACTAGGTAAACATATTAAGTGCATCCCAACTTAAAATGTTACATACTTAGTTTTTGCCACGCCCCTTCTGAAATTTCTCAACTAATGGTAATTTAGTTATAATAAAACTTTTTAGTATCGGAGGTTTTTGTGTATTTAATTTTAAAAATTTTTTGTTATTTTAACATCAAAAACACTGACATATTTTCAAAATTGGAGAAATTTTCAGTACAACGACTTTTTCATAAAACATCGTTGCCTAAAAAATGAGAAAAAAACGACATGAAAATCAAAGTTTGGTCTTTCGATGCAAATATCTCCGCTGTCCATTAATATATTTCATTCAAATTTTTTTGTTCAAAAGTTCAATAAAATCACTTCACAAAAATATCTCGAACTGTACCGTTATGTCAGTGTATATATGTTTTATATCTATGTCAAAAAAGGACCAAAATATTGACTTTTTACTCAAAAAATGACTCAAAAATTGTTGTTGTTGAAAATGAAATCAATTAAAAATTGCATATCTGGCTACCTTTCATATGACATAGCATTTATTTGCAAAAATTCTTCCAGCTAAGTGCAAAAATTATTTTACTGTTTTTGTCATCAAAACAACAAGGTACCCCTTTGATTTTTTCGTGAAATTTATTTTTTCCAAAAGGCTGTTTTTATATTTTTTACAAAAAATTCAAGTCTCAAAAATAATTTATGTGAAAAAATTACCCCAATATCTCTTTCCAATCAAGGCTAAAAATCTATTTTTTCATACCTGACTATTTATTACTAAAACTGAGTTTTGTTTTAAAATTCTCTATATAATTTGAGCGTCTCCATTTATCTCTAAGAATGCAGTTAGTTGTGTGCAATATTATTATATATATCCTTATAGTAATCTACTTACTTTTTGCCTTACCACCCCCCCTCCCTCGTGTTAAATTTGTTTTGTTGTGATATCTCTCATTTTTCTCACTGTTGTTTCACCTTTGTCACTCAGTTCTTTTTCAATGGTACTTTTAATGTTCTATATATATCACTATAACATCGAAAAGATGACTGTGAATAAGAATGCTGTAAAAGTTAATTTTTTCATGTTTAATGTGTTATTTGAACAATATAGTTGAAAGTCAAATTTCCACGCCATCGAAGTGTACCGACATATAAAAGACAGCGAAATTTTGACATTTTAACTCTCCAATCATGGTTGTAAGCTTGGCTGCATTGAACAAATTTTTTGGTTCAATTGCGTACGAACCGAAGGTATGCTGAAAAGTATGCTGAAAAATGTTTAAATTAGAAGTAAGCACTGCATTACCAACACGATTCCAATAATTAAGAAAAGTCGGTAACTGTTACTCAATTGGTCTCAAACTTAAATTCAACATGTTTTTACAAAATTCCAAAATTTACAAAAACATTTTATCGAAAAGTGTATACTAAAATGTTTATATAAATGACTCTCGAGTAACACCGGGTATATCAGCAAGTAGGATATAAAATTGAAGCAATAAAAATATGAATCTGTCAATCAGAACATCAAGTGCTTTTTCTCCACACAAAAATTTTGACTCTACGCCAAAATTTCGCGTGTGGAGTTATATGCCCGAAAATTTTCGATCTTACAGCATACTAAGCTTTATGACGATAAAGGGACGTATTCATAAAAACTGAGTGAACGAGTGGAGTGAAGTGCTTGAGTGTGCGTTGTAAGTGGAGTGTGGAATTCGTATTAAATAAACTTCACTCCACTCTAAGGGCAAAAAACATCGTTTGAGTGTTCACTCATACTAATAATAAATTAATTTGAACATAAATAAATACGGTACATTTTAAAAATTTTTTTTGTTTTAATTAAAATGGATGTAATTTTCGAAGCCATCCAAGGAAAGTAAATAATAAACTGTAAAGTATGCAAAATTTTCGCTCATATGTGTTTGTTTGCAATTTCAATGTAGAACTTGATGAAAATACAGCGCTAGAACTTGGTAAAGTTCAAGATATCGAAATGCTTGAAGAAGATCCTGAGGGTTTTTTAATTTTAATAAGTAAACTTTAAAATTAAGATTGTGTAAACTTTTTACCTTAATAGACAAATTACCCTTTTCAATGATACCCTTTTTACGAAAATCGCATTTAAATTTCTTGAGCTACGTTGTCTCCAAAAATGCCCTATTTAGTCCGCGAAAATTGATTCTAAAAATTTATAACTTCGGATTCTAATAAAACAATATGAGCCAAACAGGAAATGGTAAGTGCAATAGATGTTATTCTCCATTATGAAATGGGCAAAACATGATATTTGTATAGCTTAAGTAAGGCTGAGGCAGAGAGATAGCACACTCAACTTTTGTTGAGTGATCTGAAGTTTTATTAATACGAAATAAACAAAAACTGAGTGTACTGGAGGTTGCGATTCTGAGTGAACACTCAACGTCAAATAAAAACATGAGTAGAGTGGAGTTTAATTATTTGTATTAATATGCTTTATTCATATCGATCAGAGTAAAAGCAAGTGAAGAAAAGTTTCTCCACTGGACTCGCTTTATTAATACGTTCCAAAGGCTCATATATTTGAGTCTTAAAAGAGTCGTTTAAAAGTCATAATGTTTGCTGGGCTGGTTTGACAGCTATCCTTTTTATAAATTCTACACATCTAAAAAAAATCCCTGTATAAAGATGTTTTACGGTGAGTGTTTGGTGCATGAACCGACTAAGCCGAGTTTTATATATATATACACAGAGCCAAAAACCACCACATAAAATCAATAAGATCACCTAATTGAGCTATTTTATTAGGTTTTCTTATTAGTACTACCAAATAATAAGAATTTTCCATAGAGAAATCTTTTTAATTCCATAGAGAAAATCTTATTAAAAATTTACAACTACTACCGAACATTTTTTAATAAGATTTCTTACTAAATGAATGAGATGATGTTGTAATCTTCTTTATAATTTACTTTAATAAGAAAATCTTTTTTTCACTCTTCAAAGTTTAAGAAGAGACCACCTTAAATTAATAAGAACATCTTTTTGATCTGCTTTTATAAGATTTTCTTATTAAACACCCTTTTAAGAAGGTCGTAACGGTGAAAATGCTACTACTTATTCTTTGCTTTAGCTTTCAGTCGTAATTGTGAAGTGAATTCATGAAGTTTATGCGCATTTTATGGATTTAATTTATTTAAAGTAAAATAAAAATATGTGATAATGGAAAGTATCATTTGTATTTTGAGGAAGAAATAAGGGATAAAACATCCAGAGAAATGTTAACATTTTTGTACAAGGACAAGGTTTCCAAAGGTTGAGCATTACACAATATATTAAATCTTACTTCGCGCTAACTTTTCTTAATTCTTAGATTCTAATGCTTGGTTTTCACTATGTCATTGTCAGTGGTCAGTTGTTGTCAATCAAATTGAAAATATCAACATGTTGACATTTTTTCTAACTTTGACAATCTTAGAAAATTAAAAACAAATAAATTATTAAATGGAGCTATGCAGAAAATGTTCTAAAATTTTATTAACTTGATATTTCAGGTGACAAACTTATGCGTTGTCATAAAAATGACATAGTGAAAACCAAGCATTAGGATTGTATCGCGTGTTTGCTTCTACACTCTGTTCTTCATCCTAGTCGCTGTACAAAAGTGTACAAACCCACGATTGCTGATGCACAGGAAGACTTTGTGGTCCACGTAAAAACACCAAATGACCTCGTTCCAAGACTGAAAGAATTAAGAAAAGATTTTTTGAGCGAAATGAAAGCCTTCAGCCAAGAATTATCATCGTTGGAAGAAATATGCACGATTTAAAGGAGTTTTATGTTTTACTGACTGTTTAGATATTATTATAAAATTATGCTACTTTTACAAAATCCAGTACTTCCAAAGAAGCAAGCTAGTTTGGTCATTTTTAGAACAATATTTCCTTGAAATAAAATTTGAAAAATTTTCATCCCTATCAAATCTTTTAAGCAAGTTAAATTCATAATGAATTATTTCAAAAATGTCTAAACTATCTTGCTTCTTATGTGATAACTATTTTTCAGGGTACTTTACATATACAAATTTTATTTCCTAATAAATTGTAATAAACCATCAAAATGTCTTTTTATTTAATATTACAGGCAATTAAAAGTATATTTCTAGGTAAAAGGTTAATAAGATACCGTTTTGATTTAAAAATATTTCCTTATTAAAATTTAAACAGAAATCCTATTAAATTAATAAGTTGTCCTTATTAAATTTCAAAAATAAATTTTATTAAATCTATAAGATATCTTAAAAACCAAAAAGTTTTGATAAGATTTTCTCAGTGTTTTTAAAAGTGTTCTTATAAAAAACAATAAGATTCTTCTTAAAATTAACCGGTGTGAAGTTAGCCCAAAATCTTCATCCCAAATTTTTTAACTCAACCAAACTTTTGAATTCGCCGTAAAACTCGACCCAAGCATTTTAATTCGCCGCAACGCATTTAAAGTGGCAAAAACTAGCTAAATAATTTTTTAAAAGAAAATAATTAAGAAAATACGTAAAATAATGCAAAATTACAACCTAAATAGTAAAATTTGGGCTGAAGTGCAAAAAATAAAGATTTTTGTATGAAAGTTAGAATTTAAAATTTTTTTGAAACGAAAAAAAGTAAAGAAGGAGAAAAGGTTCCATTCTACATCTTTGTTGGAAAATGTATTTAAATGTGGCACATTGACTAGCACTATGCTCAAGTCCCGCTCTATCGTCCTTGGCACCTAAATTTGGGCTGAAGTGCAAAAAATCGAGATTTTTGTATGAAAGTAAGAATTCCACACCCCAAAACTAGCCCCAAACCAAATATTTCCGTCCTGGATTTGAGATATATGATAGCTGATAAACTAATGATTTAAGTACCTAATCCCAAAATTGCTATCTATCGTCCTTCATACCATAAAATGGTCTTGAAGTAAAAAAATCAGTTTAGAAAAAAAAAATTAATTTTTAAAATGAAAAAACCTATAGAAGTCAAAAAGGTTCCACTCTACATTTTTGTGCAAAAATGTACTTTTATGTGCTTAATAGAACGGCACTATGCTCAAGTCCCGCTCTATCGTCCTTGGTACCTTAATTTGGGCTGAAGTGCAAAAAAATCGTGATTTTTTTATGAAAGTAAGAATTCCACACTCCACAACTTGCCCCAAAACAAAAAGTTCCAACTTGAATTTTTGATATGTGATAGCAAATAGAAAAACTTTAAGACCATTTTACGGTATGAAAGACGATCGATAGGAATTTTGGGATCAGGGACTAAAATCATTAGTTTGTCATCATATATCATATATCTCAAATCCAGAATGGAACTATTTGTTTCGGGACTAGTTTTGGGGTCTGGAATTCTTACTTTTATACAAAAATCATGAGTTTTGCACTTAAGCCTAAATGTAGGTCCCAAGGACGATAGAGCGGGACTTGAGCATAGTCAAACTCGATAATGAAACCTTTTAATTTTAAATAACTTTTTCGTTTTTGGAAAAAAAATTTTATTTACCTTAACAAGTTTTTTAGTTCGAAGCTGTATATACCAAGAACGATTGATAGCAATTTGGAGAAGAGGTGACAAATTTATCAATTAAATATACATTTTTGCTAAAACTTGCTAAAACTCAATTTTGTAACTGCGACGAATTCAATATTTTTATATGTTTTGCGGCGAATTCGGCAAAAACTTGGGCTGAAGATTTTGGGCTATCTTCACAGAAGTTAAAATTATGTGGTTTGCCTAATAAAATAAAGTCATTGTTTTAATAAGATTTTCTCTGTGGTTTTAATAAGACAATCTTCTTGGATGAAAACCGTAGAGAAATCTTATTGATTTTCTTCTATTTTACTAGATTGTTTTGGCTCTGTGTAATATGTGTTAATATATTTATTTTTTCTTATACTTATTTTTTTTTTTGAACGCGACTCAGTAAAGGGTTAAGAAAAGTTATTCGAAATGCATAATATTTATTAGCAATTGACATGTGTCTGCAACAACAGCAATAACAGCAAAATCGCGCTCTCTTTTACGTCCCTATAAAAATTAACAAAAAATATACTTATTTAATTTGTGATAAGAATTCATTAGATTAAAATTGATGATAAGAATCATTATATCGGCATGAATAACGACAACAATGACAGCTATAACTATAACACAAAGACGACTATAACAGAACTTTAACTTGAACTACTGATTGTCGAATCAAATAGATTTAGTTGGGATTTTGGCATACTTCAGAATGGAACCAAAACTTTAGATGCGTCAAAATAGTGACTCGCAGCAGCGACACGAGCCTCGCTTAAACGTTGGAGAAACGCGCGTCAAACGCGTGTGACGCTAACGTTGAAACCGTGTTTGAAACAATGACAAAAATATAAAAGTAAAGCAGACTTGATAAAGTTTCAGCAGTGAGTTTAAAATGTATGTGTGTGTGCATGTGATATCATGTAAAAAATAGCTAAAAGTGTTAATTTATAGTCAATATAAATAATTTTGTGATAACTATCATTATTACTTAGCACACGCTTTGCACACAGTAATAATATAAGAATGAATAATTGTACTAATTAAAAAAATTAAAACAAACTTAACAAAATAAAAAAAAAACAAAAAAAACGCACCTTAAGTTTAAGCCAACACAAAATTACTAGTGTTGATAAAAAGACAAGTAACGCCTTTTAAAAAAAGAGAAAAAAACTATTGTTTGTTTTAAACCTTTGAAGTAAAAACAATTTCCCTGATGATGAAAAAAGTGAGTTAAATCGCGAAAAAACTTCAATTACTGTTACAATGTAAAGTAAGTACTTAAAATTCAGTTCTAAAACTAGTACTTTGTATGAAAAATATCTCTAATACACAAACGTAAAATTTTCCATTTTTATATTTTGCGTAGTATAAAAACTATGAATACTTTGGTTTTTGTGAAATTAATTATTTATAAAACTTTCTTTGTGTTGCAAAATAATTTTACGACCTACTACGAAGCAATACAATATTTGCCAACATATTTTTTTTACTATGAATTCAGTTTATTAACTGTAATATATTTTTGTACATGCCTTATCAACATTCTTTATAGTTTGATCTTAAAACTGTACAAACTGGAAAAAAATAGTTTAAAGCAAAACAATTAAAGCAGGCTTTTCATCAAACCTTAAGTAAACGAAATAAAATCATTTGCTTATCGTTTATCATAAATTAACTAACACTATATTTCGAAAAGATAAGCGCTTATTTAACATAGCCCCCTACATTTATAGTACTTTGAAATTTCCTGCCACAACGCACCACACCATAGCAATTCTCTTACACCCGCCGCACAGTGGGTCAAAGTTGCTTTTTTAATGTTAGCTGAATAACAGAATAATGTTCGTTTTTTCAGTAACTGAATACACAAAATCTGTCCGACAGGATTTTCTCTTCTAATATCCTATTTTTCGGAATATTTTATTTAAATGTTCCCAATGAACCATATGCGAAGGTTTTGCGTAAAGTGATAATTTTGAGTACGTTTCCGGATAGACATATTTTTTATTTTTTTGTGAATTTTGATTTTTTTTTTATTTGTATGATCAATGTTGTTGCTAGAGAAGATGAAATTCGTGAAAATTTATTCTATAACAAAATTTTATTTATTAAAAAGTGTATTTCTATAGTTCGTTTTTTAACTCTTTTTCGAACAAAAAAGGTTCGTTTTTGAGAGGCGAATGAGTTAAAAATGGTTGATTTTCAACCGTTTCCAAACAAAAAATGTGCAATTAATGATTGTTTTTTTTAATTCACTCCTGAAGAGAAAAGGTTCTCTTTTGAGAGGCATTTTAGTCTGACGAATGAGTCTAGAAGGGTTCATTTATGAGTGCCGAAAATGAATTTGTCTGCCCGAAAAAGTTCATAAATGAATTGAAAAAAGGATAGTTTTGGTTTACTGGGTTAATTTTTACTGGAAGCCAAGTTTTTCAAATTAAAATTGAACCTAAAGGTTGAAAAAAAGAATTGGTTTAAAATTATTTTCACCTTTAAATTATCCCAGTGAACCAAAACTATCTTTTTTGAATTCATTTATGAACCTTTTCGGAACTCATAAATGAATCCTTTTGGGCTCATTCGTTGAACTACAATGCCTCCCAAAAGAAAACCGGTTTTCTTTAGAAATGAGTTAAAAAAAGAACCATCCATTGTACTTTTTTTTTGTTCGGAAACGGGTCAAAAAAAGAACAATTTAAATGTTCTTTTTCGGCACTCAGAAATAAACCATTTTGAACTCATACGCCGAACTGAATTGCCTCTCAGAAACGAACTTTTTTTGTTCGAAAACGAGTTGAAAAAGGAACCATAGAAAAGCACATTTTCGGCACTCAGAAATTAATATTTTTCAATTATAACTTGTCTAATTATTGCATATCATTAATATGATTAAAAAAATGGTAATGTTTACAAATTATTTTAATTTTATTTGGACAAAGTAGTAACCCAGAAGGAAAGTAAGCAACAAGGTAAACGAAGTGTTAATCTATAACTTGCATGGCTGTGCATTACCTGCATCGATGAATTTTAACACGCGCATGTCATTGGAAAAGTAATATATCCCTCGTTGCATAACGCAGTAATAGAAGAATTCTTTTACTACTCGGTAATGGAAGAGTAAGAGTTCAAATGTCACGCAACATTCTTCGGAAATTTAAGATTTCTTTTATTACTCCGTAATTAAAGAGTTCTTATGTTACGCTGTAGTTGAAGAATTCCTTTATTACTCGACTATCGAAGAATTCTTACATTCCTCTGAAATTTAAGAACCCTTATATTGAAGATAATACAAAAATTAATTCAGTAAAAAAAAATTATATATACTAAATATTTAAAGATTATTTTAAGAAAAAACAAGAAGAAAATTTTAATTAATTAATTTTTTTAATAGTTCATAGTTTAATAGTTTTAATAGTTCATTTAAGAGCTTTTTTGTTATTTTTCATGCATTCATTTTTTAAATACCGACCCTTTGTCACTTTAAAAGCTTTCTGTACTTCTTTAGCGTATTCTGTTTCAGTAAAGTCTTCCTTCTGATATAAATAATATATAAATATAAATTAATATATAATATTAAAAATAAGTATATGATATAATTTTTATTAATTATATAGTTATTATTATCATTATTATTATTTTCGCCATCATCATCATTATCTTAATTATTATTATGATTATTATTATCATTATTATGATTATTATTATCATCATCATCATCATCTTCAGCATCATTATTATTATTATTATCATTATTATTATCATTATTATTATTATTATTATTATTATTATTATTATTATTATTATTATTATTATTATTATTATTATTATTATTATTATTATTATTATTATTATTATTATTATTATTATTATTATTATTATTATTATTATTATTATTATTATTATTATTATTATTATTATTATTATTATTATTATTATTATTATTATTATTATTATTATTATTATTATTATTATTATTATTATTATTATTATTATTATTATTATTATTATTATTATTATTATTATTATTATTATTATTATTATTATTATTATTATTATTATTATTATTATTATTATTATTATTATTATTATTATTATTATTATTATTATTATTATTATTATTATTATTATTATTATTATTATTATTATTATTATTATTATTATTATTATTATTATTATTATTATTATTATTATTATTATTATTATTATTATTATTATTATTATTATTATTATTATTATTATTATTATTATTATTATTATTATTATTATTATTATTATTATTGTTATTATTATTATTATTATTATTATTATTATTATTATTATTATTATTATTATTATTATTATTATTATT